>DWLS01005739.1:0-12374 GCA_018246255.1 Pachliopta kotzebuea | reverse complement strand
ATTTAAATTAAAACTACTCAAAATAAAATTTTGTATCTGTTATGTAAAATATACGTAACATTAAATAAACATAAAATGAACTATAAATAAAATAATATAAGCAATACGTCAATATTTTTAGTGAGAAGGATGTGTTGAGTTGTTTCGTGGACCCCCAAATTTTTTTCGCTGACGTAGACCCCTTGCAGGTTGTTATAGACCCCTAAGGGTCGATATACCATAGACCACTTTGAGAATCTCTAGTATACACTATTATATTAAAATTCTTGTTTAAAAATATTTGTGAAAAAACATACTCAGTCAATAGATCTATATATTACTAGTGGTAGGTCTCCATTTGCTATAGATTCTCTAGGTATGTAAGTATCGCTGCAGCACCTAATGCTACCGACAAACAATACTGTGGAAATATTACTGTTTCGATTTGATGGAAGTTGTTAGTGGAATTACTAAGGTAACTAGATGTAACACCTTACGTACTCTCAAGGCGTCGGGTGAATATTATGCTGTGATTACCATCTTAACCAACGCCATGGTGTTCTACCCATGGAATGGAAAAAGAAAATCATCAGATCCTCGGTTCATCTTCTGGAAGATATTCCTTATGTCTTTGGATATAATTAATATATATCCTTTTATTATAAATGGATACTTCAAATCATTATTTCCATGAAAGCTATGCTTTAAAAGTTTCTCTATAAAGATATTTAATATAGGGCGTTGTGCAAGAACATATTTAAGGTCTCTTTCCTTTATGTTAGTCACTCTTGAAATTGTTGCTTTCTTCCCGGAAGCTCCAGCTTTTTTCAGGGCTTTTCAAAGCTTATGTCTCTTTGAGTTAAATTTTAAACTGTGTGAGTGACCCTGACATTGTGGATGGGAAAACTTCCTCCGTCTCTCGGACGGCCGGAACAGAGCGATGCTGTTATGACGGTATATCTACAATATGATGATGGTAGCTAGTTGAAAAGGTATCGTAAAAACCTTCCACCAACTGTGTCGCTTACACACCAGCAAGATCTTCTCCCAGTAATATATAATGAGCACATCACAAATATTTCTTGATCACGACCGTATGATCATCATTTTATCCGTATGATGATGTATTGCTCCCATTGATATTTTGATTAAATTTTTTTATACAATGAAAGAACATTTCCGTGTGTTACTCAAAGGTGCTTATCATCGTAATATCTCACACGTACAACGGCTTTGTTTGAGGATGGGTTAACCCTTTTAGCACTTTCACTATCCTTTCGCTTTATTAAGGTCAAAACACGGATATTAAGGCTGTAACAGAGGTGAACATAACACTTTTACGAAAAAGCTTGAAAAAAATAAAATCATGTATTTCGAAAGTCTCTGGTTCAATTCTGGGGTCAGGCTTTGGATAATAAAGTTTTTTACCTATCATCCATATATATTTTCTGGCCTCATTGTGAGTTAACATATGATATTTAAATCAAGAATTATCAATGTAAAAAAAGAAATATATCTTTATGAAAAATAATACAAAATTTTCTAACAAGATCTTATAGATAACCTTATAACCTGTAGATCGAAGATGATTGTTGTTAAGGGTCTATGATAATAAGTAACCCTCTTTTTATAAAGTAAGAAAAGAATTTGATAAACATAAAATTAATAGTAAATATGAAATAAATATTAGAAAGAAATGTGATAGCAATAAACTGTATATTACAGTAAATGAAATTATAAATTCAAAATTAAACCAAAATTGTGAAGTAGAATAAGCAGCGAAGTTTGGAAGTGTAGAAGGCGATTCGTGTAAGAAGGGGAAGTTGTAAAAGAGTCTGAAGACGAGGAAAGAGAATTGTTAACAGGAAACGACATAAAGAGTAATGAAAAGTAAGAAAAGAGGAAATAAAAGAAAAGAGTAAATAAGGTCCCAGTCCTAATTTACGAAGGAACGAGTATAGGAGAAAAAAGAATCCTCCTTTTGGGGAGGGAGAGCGTCAGATAGTTTATGGTGTTATATTAAGTTTTTTAAAAAATATATGACTCAATTATCGATGAGTAATATATTTACTATAAGATAAGAAAACGCATTTTATAACTTGTATCAGCTAACTTGAATTGATAACAAAAGCTAATAGAGATACAGTTAACAAATATATTTGGAGTGTTGTTAAACTACTATGATTGTAAAAGTAATCATAGAAAAACTTAATTTTTGATGATTTGAAATTTCATTTTGGATTTCATAAAAACTAACAGCTAACTGTTAGTTGATTAAAAATACAACAAAATTTTTCCACTACTGGGATTTGGATTTTTATGTAAAAATAGTTAAGGTCATGTATCCACTACATTGGCTCGAGGAACTTAAGACTAGATTTACACATTGTTTTGAATCACTCTATAGTAATGCACATGTTCAAACCAACGCAAAGGTAATTATATATATTGCATATTGTTGTGTTCATCGCTTTGAGAATTAACTCGAAGTCTTGTTACCTCAGTAATAATTAACTAAGGAATTATTTGTCTTTACTTATACAATTAAGTTTTATCCGACAAGACGTCGAGATGAGCTCGATGTTCATTATATAGTAAGTGATATGTTTAAAATATATAATAAAAATCTTGTTAGGATGATATACACTGCAACAATTGATGATTGATGTTTTGATATGGGATATAAAATCTTATTATCCCAGTATTTTAACTAGTTACAGCACCCTTCAAACCGGAACACAGTAATGTCAGTACACTGCTGTTTGACGGCAGTAATAAGAGCTGCGGTGGTATGTACACCGTCGCTGATAAGAGACCTACCATCACTAAAATTCTTCTATAGTTAATAAATCAATTAAATTTGATAAAATAATATATGGAAGAGTCTTTACAAGGTGGATTGATGATCTGATGAAGTTCGCGGGAAACTGATGGATGCAGACAAATCAGGAATGATTGAAGTGGAGATCTTTGGGAAAGGCACATGGCGAGCAGTGGACGTTTATCTGCTGATGATAATGATGAAAGTGATGACTTTATCTTAATACGCACAATATGGTTTGAGAAGAGATTTTTTTTTATATTGCCACTTTTATTAAGAACTACAACACAATTTTTGAACAGCATACAGAACTCATTGTAGATGAGATCTTTGTTTAGCAGTGTGCGGTTTATCGGCTGATGATGAAAGTTAATAGAACCTTCCTGGGGCTAGGTGGGTGCATGTATAATATAACCCCACAAGTTGTCTTAGTGTTGCCAGTTCACAAATTTAAAAATAAAATAATAAGTATTATGATAAGTAAAGCTTATTATAGTGTTGATGAGTATTTGAATGATAATGGTGTGTGGAAATTAAACGCTCTAATTCTGGAGCAGTACGTAAGTTTGGGTGTAAGACATTGTTATTGAAAAACAAATATTGTGTACAGCCCGCTGATTTCCTTGCGCCTATTCTTCTCGGGTCCGAGGCTTTTGCTTTGGGAAAGGCTGGTAGAATTCTGACGTTCAATAAATGAACTTTTGTTCCTATATAGAATAAAATTTTTGACTTTGATAATGATGAAAGTAATTTTCTGCTTTGTTTCGAGAACCGTGTTGAAGAATCTAACTTAAACTTATTTTGAAAGTTGACTTAGTAAAATAGTCGAATAGCAGACTGGAACTTAGTTCATCGTGTTGCAGTTAACAAAATAAATAAACTACAGTACAAGTAGAACACTAATCACTGAAGTCTTAAACTTTGTGCGACAGTTAAAGTCCGCAATCGGTCCACAAATGTATCTAACTACTTTGTAGTAAGACGACGACAAAACTAACTACTGTGCTTATTTAAAGCTGTATCCCGACTGGCTCGGCTTTTATGTCTCACCAATTACTAAGATATTTTTTATCAGTAAACCCTATTGGTAGTAGTTTACTGCTGCGCAGACGGCCTAAGTAGTTCGGCTCCTATTGCAGCCGACAAAATGTTATTTGCAAACAT
Organism: Pachliopta kotzebuea; assembly: GCA_018246255.1. Taxonomy (NCBI): domain Eukaryota; kingdom Metazoa; phylum Arthropoda; class Insecta; order Lepidoptera; family Papilionidae; genus Pachliopta; species Pachliopta kotzebuea. Next base: position 8,410 of record DWLS01005739.1, on the reverse strand, counting down.
TACTGTGTTTCGGTTTGAAGAGTGTTGTCTGTTAGTGAAATTACTGGGGTAATGAAATGTCTTAAGGCGAGGAGTGCAATGCGGTGCTATGTATACTATCTTAACTACATGGTTATGGACAAGCATATTATTAACTATCAGGTGAACGCCTTGCTCATCTCGTTGCCTCGTAGAATAATAAAAAAAGAGCTGCCACTAGTACCTCTTGGGAAAAGATTCTTGCATTTTAAAACGGAGGTCCTCGATTCGATTCCTAGTTTGGTTGGTGATATTGAACCCATCAGAGTTACTATTTTAATATTTTGAGTGCAGCTAACGTGAGAGCGGATGTATTCTAGTCAAGTACGTTTCTCTTTCCATGCTTCACTGTAACTTGTGAAATAGAGGTCAAGAGTAAGCAAATTGCAGATAAAAAAAAAATTTGGTTTATGTAAGATTTTTTTTGCTGATGTTATTTACTAGTATCGAGTTAGTTATTGTATGGAACTCGAACCGATGTCTCATAAATGCGCCTAATATTATCGTTTCGATAGGGTCGACGGTATTCATAAATATCGATATGGGAAGTCGATTCTGGGAAATAAGAATTTTCTAGAACTTCATCTGTTCTTTTTTTTCCTTTATATACGTTCATAATGAATATTTTATAACGGATAAAGACTATTGAAGATTTTATCATCATCATCAAAATGACGTCCATTACTAAGTCTCCTTCAAAGATCCCCAAACTGATCTTTTCAACGCTGCTCCCATCCAGTGGTTTTCGTCGACCCTCATCAGATCATCGGTCCACCTTTTTTTTAAATATCCTCTTTTATTCCTCGGACTATAGTCTGAGACCTCGTTTGCTTATAAAATACTTATTTGTTTTTATAATTTTTATCAACTAATTGCAAAGCCGACAAATGTACATTGTTACTTGCTAATTGTTTTTATTTCCTTTAACAGCATCCTGTGTAATCTTTTCCATAAATTTCAAAGTACTTCTTTATTATGTGACATTATTATTTCGCTAAGATTTTCTTTACTTATCTTCTTCTCCATTCTCATCTCTATATCATCGGCCCACCTTGTGAGTAGCCTCCTTGGACTATTTATTACAAATTAATATGAATACATCAGTTTTTTATTAGCATTGGTATTTTTTTCATGTTAAGTTAATATTTCAATTTCAACGGCATTTAAGAGAATGAAACCGTCTATGGTGAAGCGCGTTCATCTGACCTTAGCTTCCATATCTTGGCAACTGAACCACACCACCACTATCAACCGTTAAACGTCCATTGCTAGATATAAACCTCATCCAAATAGTGAGGAATTTGGGCAGCTTCCCTCGATTGGAACACGGTCGCATTTTTATGATGACAGATTTACAGTATGAGGGTGATAACCTGGTGGATTTGAAATACCTTATCATCATTCAGACATAATTCAGTAGTAATTTCGCTATGTATGCTTTCTCATATAACATTACAACACTTCAATACTTTGAATCGTATCTTCAAGAGATATAGAGCATTTTACTACCAGCTACTGTTCGTAGGTATCCTTAGCCGGAGACCGTCTTGGTTGAATGGTGTTGTGGCTAATGAAATTACTGATGTAAGGAGACAATATATTTCCAACAAGATCATATAGTGCTGTGTATGACATCTAAAACCAGCGCCACGATATGGGCAAGTGTATCACTTATGGTAGGTGAAGAGTTTGCTCGTCTCTTAGTTACGTCAACAAAAATAACATCTACAAATATAAGGAATAAATCTTCAGATTTTTCAATTTAATTTCAATACAGTTACATTTTAAATGTACACAAACTACATTAAATGATGTATGGTAATAAAGAAATGTACAGATTTTTTTATATAAAATCGTATATTTATTATGTTTAAAGAAGAAAGAAGTATTAAGACAGAAAAAAAAGTGAGATTTCTATAACTTGAATATATCATGCGTTGTATTTCAATCAAGAAACGTGAGAAATTTTTTGCTTAGTCAAAAGTTAACCGAAGCTTTTCAATAGTATGGTTATCCTTCTAAATCGTTACAGTTGTATACAAAAGGGAGTGAGGTTTTTATGGTCGACGACATTAATAGGTCGGATGCCTATTGGCATTGTGTTGGCACATTATCACGGGCCGTATCGATCATTCGTTCCATCCGTCGCGGGGAGGTTAGCACGCCTTACCGGGAAAGCCTTTGTATATGCGAAACACAATTTCATACGGTTTACGCACACAATAGCCTTGGTTGACTTCAGAAACATCAAAAAGGGATTTTTGGGTTTTTGTTGTTACCACGTATACATTTTTTTTGGTTGGGAGAGACGTCTTCAAAGTATTCTTTGCTTCTGCTGGAATACAGGGTTATCTGGGATATAGAGTTTCCTCTCAGTACATTGTGGTAAGCCCTAGGATCTCCTACAGAATTCATCGGTGCCTTTCTTTACTGTAGCTAAGCATATTCCAGGGAGATTTAACTTCAAATGATTATAACGTATTCCTTATGTCTATAGAAAATTGTGAAATCTTTTAGCCAATGTATGTTAAAAAATGCTGATATGATTAAATGGAAATTTAATACTCAAGCAAGCCACAAGCACAAAGTCAAGTATGTGCCGTCTTATTATCCGGGTCTCTATTACCTTATAAGGTAAGAATGTACCAGAATAATCTAGGTGCTAATTATAATTCTTCGGACACGGTAATGAGTTCGATTCTTAGTGAAATTTTTCTGTTTTGCTTTTACTCCCTTCCACATTACTAACTTTGATCTTTCATATCCTCGTAACCGTAAGAGCTACAGACTTTTTATTTCGGATTTCTGGTATCCTTATTTTGTGCTTAATTTAATCCTCAAAGAGCATCCATGTAGCTCTTCAAAGTTACAAGCATTACGAAGTATCTAAGACAGCGCATCAGTACAGGTAATGAAGACTAAAAGTATATGAAGGTAAAAGTAAATTAATTCACTTAACATCATATTCCAATTCGAGTAGACAAATTAGAATATACCGTCATTCCATCATCAGGATGTAAAAGATGACTCAAATGAAATAACTTTAAATAAAGCGTAGCTTTCTTTGTGACCCTTACCAGCAAACTACCCTTTTTATAGTAGATCTATATTCATCAGAGGCTGAAATAATAAATCAAAATTTAATGTATGCCATATTAATTGGGATGTTTTGCTATAGTGGAGGTGGAGTCCATTCAGGGTCCTACGGGGGGTCGGGTGGAGCTGCCCTGCGACGTGAGCCCGGCCCTCTCCTCGGATCGAGTGGGCCTCGTTATATGGTACAAGCAGGGTCACGAGACCCCCATTTATTCGTAAGTATAATTTACAGTGCTTTTTGTTTTAATTTTTTTTCTGACTACAGACAGATTATAAATATTCTTTATAATTATGTATTGTTGAAAACATTAAAATGAATGAAGTAATTTTTATATTAAGTATCATATTTATATTATGTATAATATATAACATACATTTTAGAGACTTAACTCAAACCCAATTTTGTTTAGTAAAAGATTTTTTTTGGATTTCATGATAGTATAGTCTTTTATTTAAATATAATAGGTCAAATTGAAAATTATTCAGACCTTAAAACATTACTTTCATCTGACAATATTCACCTTTTTTTTTATCATAAAAACACTTCTGTCTACCAAAAATTTAGTCTTCAAAACCGATCTTGGTATAAATGGATCCTATGTGTACATGACCTTATTTCTTTTCTGTATGATTCAATTCTTATAAATTTTAATTTGCGGTTAGCGTTTTATGAGATTGAATATTTAATACAAAACGTTGTCTGATATCACACATTTGAAAGAAAAATGTCTTCTATCAAGTCCTTTGCATGATATATATACATATGTAGGATATTTTAAAATACTACAGTTAGACAAAAATCTAAATATATTTAATTTTTATTAAACGATAGGAAGAAATTGCTAGAAAAATATTTGTGTAACAAGGTGTCGATGTTTTTGCTCCTTGACTTTCATGTTGTGTATACACTTGTGACAAATGATCATACCTGTGTCATTATACTCAACAAAAGGCCTTTATAGTGCAGATGTTGAGAAAGGACACTGTAACGTTGTGACAAGAGCCATGTAAACAAGGGGTGATGGTGGGTGGAAGTTGGGAAAGCATAGTTTGTGTAAACAAGGGTTTCGTGAATGCGTAAGTGGAAATTGAGATAACGTATGGATACAGAAATAGGCAGTTGCTAAATATTGAAAATTCTGTCATACCACCAACTCAAAAAACAGGTTTCAATTAAAATAAAGATAAGAAAAAGACATGTTTCTCTTACACGCGACGCCTTTGGTCTGCATCTGATTTCGAAGATACGAGGTTATTAAACTCCTGTGTATTAGAAATCAGTATCATGTTGACTCTTCGTAGCAGCTTTAGTTTTAATGTTAATTAGAATATCATTATCATCAGCCGATAAACGCTCACTGCTGGACATAGGCTTCTCCTAAAGATCTCCACTTCGATTGGTCCTGAGCAGTCTGCATCCAGCGGATTCCCGCGATCCTCACCAGATCGTCAGTTCATCTAGTGAGGACCAACCAGCACTACTTTCACCATTTGATTGGAATAGAATAAAATTTAAGTTATTAACTAAATAGTTTAGGAACTAATAGTTTACTTGATTTTGATCTAGATTTGTAAGGCCTTCCAGAACGTGGAACGATGATGTGGTGAAGGTAGTCAAAAAAGAGTAAATTGGCATTTGCTAGGTTTAAGCGCTTCACCATCATAGACCACATCATCACTTAACAACAGGTGGGATCATGATGAAGCTGTATCTTTAACAAATAATTAGTAAGGTTGATACCCATATGTCCAGCATTGGATGTCTATCAGTTGATGATGATGATCAAAATATTTAGTTGTACTTTGCAAACTCCTTATTGCGTAAGACAGTACTTCTTGTACTTTTAAGTACTTACATGAAGTTGTTAATTTAGCAGCATGTGGTGAAGTTTGTCTAAACGTAAAGATTATTTTTAATTTTTTTTTACTTCTTTTACTAGGGACCATTCATCAAAAAATCTTTCTAAACTATTGCCTTCTTTATAACCACCATCTTTTTAGCTTTGTTATCAGTATGATTAGAATAACATTTGAGGGCGTATTCATTAATTTCATTAGGTTAATAGTCACTTAACAACACGTGAAGATATGAGAGGTTAAACTGTTGTATATAATGAATTTATAATTTTCTTTAATTTTTTTTAAATTCTGGTTAATCTTGTATATTTGTGTAAAACATATTACTTTTAACAGGTTCGACGCGCGCGAGGGTATAACCTCCCAGTGGTCCGATCCCACGACCCTCGGGAACAGAGCCACCTTCCGCACCAATACAACACCTGCTGTGTTACTGTTGAATAAACTTAGGTATATATTTTTATCACTTCAATTTATTCGTATTTTTTCATTAGCTTACCTAAGAAACAGATTTAAGGATTTCAAAGTTAGGTTTTGATATAGATGCAACTAGTAAAGAAAATAATGATAATTAGAAACGTTAACCTGATGGTAAGTGATACGTTTACCTATAACAACTTGGTTAAAATTTAATACATAAGGCATCAAGTCTCGTTACCCAAGTAATTTGACTAGCTGACAACGCCATTCAAATCGGAAAACAATACTGATTTTACACAGGATTGTTTATCGGCTGCAATAGGAGCTGCGGTGGTACCTATATACCTAGATGGTCTCCGTTAACAGAGATCCACTAAATGTGTTATACGTATATAATGTAAATATGTATCTATGTATGGTATATATCTGTATACACATATAGAGATGTGTCTATGTATTTATTTATCTATATATATTTAAGTAATCTTTATGCTCTGTTTCGCTCTTCGTTTTTATTCTTTTTTGTCTACTCTAAACAGCAAATCGTACATCATATGATATTATTTATATATCATAATTTCATATGATATTAAGTGACAAAGCCACGGATTGTGAAGTGTGTTCACCCAAACTCTGTACTGTATTAATACTGAAGCAAAATTTAGTATATGAAGGTGATGGCTAGGCAGAAAAAAGTTCCAGCTATAATTAAACTTCATAAGACGTTCAGCTGTATGCACTAGCTTATTCAAATCATAGAACTTACCATCTTGCCTCTCAAAGCGGTGATCATTAAGTGTAGTGTGAATATCTTAACTACTTCTTATTTACTATAGGAAGGCTTATATTCCCCAGTATCATTTATGGACGTCAGTTTTTTTTTAAGATTTGTGAAAATCCTTTATTCGTTTGCAAAAGGTGAGTCCATTATGTTTATGATTGGATGTTCAACCACAGGCCAGAAGACAGCGGCCAGTACAGATGCAGGGTGGACTTCATCAGGTCGCCAACGAAGAATACGAGATTGAACCTCACAGTGCTTAGTAGGTACTCTTTGTGTTTTAATGTTATTTAACTTAATTAACTCAACTTTCACGGTCAAGCAAATTTAATGTCTGATGAAGTAATTTAGTTACACGCTATTCGCTACAAGTTTATTGCTTTTGTTATTAATGTTGTTTTTAACTACGTTCCCTGTTGTTAAGTAGCGATGTGATCTATGGTGGTGGAAGACACTGCTACTAGTTACATTTACTACTACTCGTGAAGGGTTTGTGCTAATTATAAAATCCTTCATCACATTACGCTTGTCATCTTGAAACCATAGATATTTAGTCTCGTTATCTCAGTAATAATATATTTAATATCTAATCCAAACTGGAAAGAACAATGTATTTACATATAAAGTTGATCTTTATCAGTAGTTAGATATCCACTGCTGAACAGAGTCCTCCCCCACTAGTGAGAGATTTGGGCCATCTCCCACCAGGCTTGCCCTGTGCGGGTTGATGAGGAGCTAGAGCCTCGTTTGTTGATTACCAAGATGTACCACGAGCAATGTGAAGTTGATGTGGGTCCTGGGGGTTGTGTGGGACTCCTTACTTAACAAGTCAAGAGAAAAAATAATATAAGTAATTAGTTCCAAAACAAGTTTCAAAAACACTGGTTTCTGTAACACAAGTGAAAACCTAACTCAGAAGTCAGGGACTTCAAATATTATTATATAACTCTTGTCTGATTAATATATATTTTTTAATATATCTAAATAAGCTATCTTTAAACTATGTAATGGTAATGTTTGTTTATTTATTAAGTTGCGTCAACTAAATAACATTATTTTGAACTTATAGATACAAAAGTGTACAGTACGATGTTTAAATGCTATTTATACAATTACAGACGCAAACGACAATGCAGTGGTACATAAGAAATATATAGGTACATATGATAATTAAACACACAGTAAATATCACTTAGTTACAAAAAATTTTGAATGTTAAGAAAAATCTAATTTATTAAACACTGCCCAAAGATATTATTATTTTTAAATAAAATTCTGTCGCGGTATGTATGGATTGTGTATTTACGCGGTATGTATTTAACATTAATTTTGAATCTATCTAAATGATCCGAAAAAATGTCTATGGAAACAAAACAAACAAACAGTACAAATAAGATGTCTCCTTGTTGCTTGTCCAGTTCCACCTGATCGGCTCATCGTTTTAAACGAACGCAACGACGAGGTCTACGGTAATGTTCTTGGACCTTACAGCGAAGGTGCTGAAGTTAATCTCACCTGCGTAGCAGTTGGAGGTAAGTTTAAAGTTCTTTAAGTTTATAGTACTCATAAGTAAGGTAGTTAAGGCAAGGTAAGATAATATATAATAGATTATGTGTTCTCAACTGTTCAACATGCTCAACTTTGATTATTATTATTACCATGGTTATGAGTTGCACGCAAGGAGGTTATACATAATAATAATAAGTGTCCTTGTAATAGTGTATTCTTCTTCTTAAGGTAACATCTTTCGAAGGTCGGCGATCATTACGGCAATTTGGACCTTAGATATTCCGGCTCTGAAAAGCTGTTCTTCTGCGGTCCATACTTCTCTTTCCCTTTACGATGAGCTGCAACAGTTCGTATTTTACATTTCTCATTATGTGGCCCAAATATTCTTACTTTCTCTTCTCTCTACGACTTCTGGATTTTGTTTTAAGCTTTAACAAGTCCACGTTTTTAAATTTGTCTCTCCAGGATATTCTAAGCATTCTCCTGTACACCCACATTTCGAAAGCTTCAACTTTCTTTTTCATCAATTATGTGAGGGTCCATGCTTCGACTCCATAATAATCCAATAGCATATATGTCGTCGGAGGCGACGTCAGCATTGCTGACGTCACGGTTACTTCCATCATGATGATTCATGTTGAATGAAGACTACAAATAGAATCTGATCTCTGTTTATTGGTATTTCAGAGGTCCGTACTGTTCGACGGCTAGATAACGAATGCCGTTCCG
>DWLS01005738.1:0-12375 GCA_018246255.1 Pachliopta kotzebuea | reverse complement strand
TAAAAAACATGCAATGTTAAGGTACTTGGTGACTCTTGTTCCACTTCCGGTTGCCCAGTTAAACCGTAAGTATATACAAATAGTAATTTTTATATGAGGAATATACTTCTAAAAGAGTAATGTCAGAAATATGCATAGTTATGGTACTTAGTGACTTGGTACCACTTACGGTTGCCCGACTGGAACCGGATATGGCTAAAAACCATCTACGTACCGACCTCAATATTACTGCTAAGTTTCATTTTGGTAGGCCTTACTGTTTTGCTAGGGCGCGACCACAACGAAGTTTGGACCACACATATACTACATACACTTGACTAAATTAAAGTCAATGCAAAATTGACAATTATAAAGCACAGTAGAGGGGAATGGTGTGCCACATGTCAACTTCAAGGTTGTAGTAAAATTATGAAAAGAACAATCACAAAATAAAAATATAATAATAAAAAATTGAAAACCTGTTTAAAAATTGCAATCATTAAATTTGAAACTACAAAAGTATAACTGAAAAATATATATGACATGCCTCACATATTCACAAATTTCGAATTTTTTACAGGATGAAAATAAAATATTTTACTTACTTTAATTAACAATCTCATGCGTTCTCCATCAGTTTTACGGTCAGAATATAGTTCCAAAGGTTCTGGATGAAGCCTTTTAATGGTATAAAGAACAGTACCATCAAAAAGATACCTTAAAAAAAAGGACAGTTAAAAAATAAAGTAACTGTTGTAATTATTTAATTAAAATATAAAATGTTACAAGATTTTGTTATATATTATTAAAAAAAAGTATTATTATGCAGCTACAAATATTATGAACATACCCTCCAAGAGTTGCACTATGAATTTTAAGTAATGCTTTGCGCACAGCAGTACTGTCCTCCTCAGGTGAAATAACTACATGGTATTGATATAGACGCCATTGTGGAGTGGTTTCAACAACAAAGTAATTACTGAGCAAATCCAAAGGCTGCCCATAACTACCTGTATTAACAACAACAAACACACACAACATACACAAACTAAGTAAATAACATGTTTTAGTTCTAAATTTTTTATTATGATTTATTTTTTATGTTGAGATACATAACTTTTATTCTACTTGATCCATTCATGCCTAAATATTTAAAATACAAGTTTGAGTTCCAGAGACATTCTCATAAACACTGTCTTCAGTCTAAAGCTAGTTGCATATCACCCTCTGTCAATCCAATTTTCTAATACAATTCTTTCACTCCTTGATCTATAAGACTTAGAAACAAGCTACCACCTAGTATTGGCAGCTCGCACCAAGGCTTCCTTCAAGCAAATGTTGTGGGAATATGACACCTCACTATGATACTCATATTTCCATTCATGGACTCCATGTCAACTAACATTACTTTGTAAGTATTTAATTTCAATATATGTATATTTTATTTACCTATTGACCTTTCTCACAGCATATGTACTTATCATGTTTGTGTGCACCAATTCAATACATTTATAATAGAATAACATATTGATTAACTATACCAAAATTTATTAACTATTATGTTAGTTTTTAACCCGCTACTAGTCCCCTTCTTAACTTCTCTGCTCAATCCTAACATAGACTGGGAGAGAAGGACTTTTGGCATTACATCAGACTTTTTGTACCTCTGTGTGCAAATAAAGTTTTAAATAAATAAAGAATGGTTTATTTCAAAATCTGATAATTTTTTTGTGAATGTAATAACTTCAGTTACTTTTATTGACCAAAGTGACCGAGGAGCATTATTCACTTGGGGATAACCAATATACAAGCTTATCATAGTATTATGCTAGTTAGGACAACATACAGAGCAACTATTGTGCTCTTCATGTTGAGGTATAAGGTGTTGTCTCTTTACCCTCTAACTTTCAGGCTAAAACATCCTTCAAATAGGAACACAGTAATGTTTTTGGAAGAAAAGGAGTTGTGGTGAAATTCATCTAGATGATCTCCAATAACAGAGACCTACAGCCCATAACAGTGTAGTATTATTTAGTGTAATATTTCTTAAACTATTACTATCAAAATATTTTGTTATATAAACATTTTCTTAAGACTATTGCATAATAGTTACATGGAAAAATAATTACTACAATTTGAATTTTTAATTGTCAGATTCTTACCTTTTTTAGAATCAACGTTAGATGGTTTTGTTCGTAAAATAGTAGTATGTTCAGGCAAAATTCTTCCACCTCCTCGTCTAGAACCTCGACCAGCTACTGCCGCACCAGCATCGCCTGCTCCTGATGTTAATTGTTGGCCTGTTGATATAAAAACTATTGGAGCAACAACCTTCTTGTGACTATTAATTATAAATATTTTCCAATTAAAACTTACCTATTTCACATGACTGCATACGTTGCTGTATGTCGATATCACCTGGATGATCATGAGTTGTTGGAGTAGTGCGATGTGATGCGCGACCTGCTTGTACGCATGGCACAGGAACTCCAGCTCTGACAGGAGGAATTACAGTTGGAGGGGCCCAAGCAGATGGTGGCTGCGGGCGTGGGCCGGACGTAGATTGTTGCTGAGGTGGGCCACGTTGTTCACCAGGGCGCCGTGGCGGTGGATTACTACTTTCACCTCCTCTCCCAGCACGACCCCTTCCACGTCCTCTTCCGCGCTGCTCGGACATTCTACACAAAATATGGCGTTTTCAATTATATTAATTTTATATATTTTGATTATAACTATAACATATGTATGTGATTGGAGTGGAATGCATTTATTTAAAATTTTCTCTACTTTGCCGTTTAAAGAAAAACTAAATATGGCGGTAATCGTAATATTTTGATATAGATTAAATGTAGTTTAATACATACACTACTATTTAAACCATTAGTAACAATAGATTTAACATAGTTGAAATAATGAAAACGGAGTTAAAATAACTTAAATAGCAATTGGAAAAACTAGGGCAAAAAACAGAAATAACTGAAGTCATTATTTAAAGAGATGAATATTAAATTAGTAATAAATCTAAACCTCCTCAATTAATGCGAATTCTTGTTAAAAGACCTATAATTGTTACAATTTAATACAAGCAAATTTACAACAACAATTAATAATTTATGAGAAAATAGTTTTATAAACTACCACTTACTTCGTTAAACCATTGACAGGAAAAGGAAATATACCTCTATTATCTATATATCGCAGAAAGTGTTGCCAGTATTTTTTTTTAAGTAAGAGATATTTCGTTTATGATTAGATTCTATTTTAACATTTATTATCTTTTTATTAAAATTATCTCTTATTGTATAATAACATGCGGTCATGAAGTTGCAGATATAACCCATCAAGGAAATTATTAGTCAATATATATTATACTGATTCTTTTTGTTCAAAGGAATCATTTTTTAATTTTACATAAGAGCTATATGTTTAAAAATAAAACGAGTCTTAACAGAGTTAGTGAGAGAAAGTGAAAGGAATTGATCTGTTAAGCATAAGCGTTCTCTTAAGGGCTTAAACCAAATACAAAACGACCTAGGCGCTTTTAATGTTTGTGTAAAACTTGAAAGTCATACCATTGAAAAAATTAAATGGGCTGGTCATTCGTCACATAAAATTGGAGTGTTACCGCGAACTTTTAACATACCATTATTTAATAACATTTAAGGTAATTATATTTTGTCCATGTTTTTCATTTTATATGTATATTATGTAGATATTAAGGAAAAATTACTAGTTATAAATATTTTGTTGGAAAAACAGTAATTATATTGACTCGTACAAAAAGAATTAGAATGAATTGATAATGATTTCTATATACTTTTGTGTTGTTTATATTTCGCTGTGAAATGTATTTAATAGTTGAGGATATTATATTTAAAGTGTAATACTAATTAATCCATAATTGTTACAAAATGCATAATAATGAAATAGTTGTTTTGATTATTGTACACGTGGCGTAAGCTGACACTTTTTTGTTGTACAAAAGGCAGTACTGTGGATTTTGGTGTCACTTTTGCTTGGCATCGGAAGAAGTGTGTTACTCGTAACAAACGTCTCTCTGTATGTTGTATATTGTGTAGAAGTAAATGCAATCCTAGAAAAGTGTCTTTTATTAATTACTGCTGATTTCCTAATAATTATAATACATAAAATAAAAATAATTGTTACCAAACTTCCTTACAAAAAAAGTTCATTTTTTCACCAAGTTTGAAAAATAAAGGTCTAATGTAGTTCTGATGTTATCGAAAGTACTATAAAAGCTTTGAATGTATTTTTCTATAGAAATTAATGGTTTTGTGACTGAGTGACGAATCGCCTCTGCCTAACTGTGGTTCTAAGTCCGGAGGGTTCGTGTCCGTACTACACAAATGTTATTTATAAAGAGTAATTTATATTATCGATGAAATAAACAGAAAAATTATAATGTAAATTTGAAATCATATTCACTATACATATACGACGCATGTAAAAAAATGTTTAAGGTTTTATGAGATCTTTGTTAAAGTTAAATAAATAAAATTTTACAAAATGTTGACGTGTCGTAATTTTTTTATAAAAGGGAACTATTTAAATGATAATTTACACCTATTAAAAATATCATCGAAATTAGATAATTCTATGGGAGAAAATTTTAAGGAAAAATATAAAAGCGTTAAATCGAACGATGCCTTCGTTAGTTGATCTTTTGTGAACTTTGTGCTGTATTTGTTTATTATTAAGTAACCTCTAAACATTACAGACGACTAAAAAAGTCGTTTAGTATAATAGAAATTATTGAACTAATGAATTCGTACAGAAACATTACTCTTATTTTCCAAAGTTAATATGTTATTAAGTATAATATTTTGCTTTTACTTTCTACAAGCGTTGTTATCAACATCACTTTGTATAAAATCGATACCGGCAATATAAAGATGAGTGGGCATTTAAGTATTGTTTGCCACGGTCTAATGGGAAGGGAGCCGATATTGCATCCCCGTCAATGGAACACTCGTAGATGTGTTTCTAATAACCAGGATTTAACTTCGGTACTTTAATTAGAAATGACGAAATACGTAACAAGTTTTAGCATTTTAAATACAATATTAGCTCCTTACTTATGAAATTAGCGTTTAGTCGTACTGGCTACTTTGATCTGAAATATCACCTTTTTGGTTAAAAATCCCAAATTCAAATTCATAAATTCATTAAGTAGGTACAGCATTGAGCTTTGAAAACATTTTTTTCTTTGGCATTGCTTACTACCGCACAATGGAAATCATGAAATATCGGTATATTTACGAGTACGAGTTCTACCGTGGCACCAGTGCTGCAGAAAAAGTTCGAAGGGTTAATGCTGTGTATGGCTTTGGTGTTGCAAAAGAAAGCACGGTATGTTTTTGGTTTCAACAGTTTTGTTCTGGAAATTTCGACCTTCAGAACCAAACCCGTGGACGGCTGGACACTAAAGTGAAAAAGAAAGCGGATCCACCCAAAAAGATAGCTGGAGGTTTTGCAGTTAGTGATAAAACTGTATTAGACCACTTGAAGAAAATTGGAAAAGTAAAAAAAACTTGAACGATGGGTATCTCATGGGTTTATATAGGTTTACGCACCAACTTCGACTCATTCCGGAGAGAAGCTGCAACTATTGTTCTTTGGTGGTTCTTGAACTCACTACATCGTTGTCAATGGAGACTTCAACGCAAGATTAGGCAAACGATGCAATGACGAGATGAAAGTGGGGAAATTTGGAAGTGGATTTCGGAAATACTGTGGTCACATGCAGGGTGATTATAAGGCGAGAGATGCTGTATATGATGAACTCTTTCCTTATAAAACAGCAGCACCGGAAATGGACCTGAAGGGTCCGCCTCCATTATGTCGACAAAGAATCGAATATTCAATGACGTCTCAGTTATCAATTCGGTCAACACGAGGAGCGATTACCAAATGGTCAGAGGCATATTGAATCTCAAAGTTAAATTCAAAAGGTATCGACTGATGAAGTCCTCACTTCGGCCAGACTCCGCCCAGATCCAAAATCTTGTATATTTCTATCTCCCACGTAAAAACTGCACCGATTGTTTCGGGAACTGCCTTAATCTGGATAAGTACAATGACAGGGTCGTAGAAACCGTCCTTACGCTTGAGTTGAAATTGTTTTTAACTCAGCCGTACTAAGGGAAGTAATAGAATTTTGAATCAGGAAGCTAAGCTCATGGCCGAAAGGCTTGGACTGATTTTATAGTCTTTTAATGAAGTTTCTATTATAGGAAGTTCAACAAGGGAATATCTAATGTTTTAATATCTTGTTTGTTTTGTACTACCGAACGTATTGAAGAGGCGATTGAGGGGAATAAAGGATCCAAAGTGTACGCGGGGAATTTCTACTGTTAGGCAGGGCCTGCTCACAAAGCTGAAGACAGATGACGGCAGAGTAGCAATATCACGACCGTAACATCTTAACGGAGATCGAGAATTTCTATGGAGAGCTTTACACAATGACACGTACACTTGTCAACAATTAGGCTAAAGACCCACAAGCCAAATTAAGCCGACACACTATACCGCATACATCCCTGACGTCAATCTGTGTGAGATTAGTGTGTCTCTCAAATAGCTCAAGAATAATAAGGCGCCAGGTGATAACGGAGACACGACGGAGCTTCTGAAAGCAGGCGGATGACCAGTGCTGAAAGCCCTTCTGAAACTATTTAACTCCGTCATACTCGAGGGCAAGACGCTAAAGCGTGGTACGGGAATGGAGGAGCTTTTCTTCAAAAAGCGCCCGGCTTCAAAACCGGACCCGGCTGAAGAATTATACACCCATCAATCACACTCCTGATTCATATTTGCAAGATATTTTAAAGAGTCATCATAAATAAATAAAAAGAATCTGTGTCACTTACGGGTTTAATTTTTTTATTAGTATTACGACTACTATCAATATTAATTTATACATTTTTAATTTAATATTCTGCCAATGATAGGCAATAATTACATAATTAGTTTTTGTCCACTTTCATGAATAGTACCGCTAATAATGAATATATATTAAATCGTTGGTACTTGTTTACTATGAAATTAATTTGAAATCTTATTATCTTTAAAAATGAGCAAAACAAAAGTGTACGAGATTTTCATTAAAGCAGTAAAGTTTTCCAATACCTTTACGAAGGCAAGGATGTTATCAAACAGTGCGTTTTGCAATTCAGTTCTCGTTCCATGCCTGGTATCCACACAGTAAGACTACTTATTTGTTAACGATGATTATAGAGATAATAGTTTAAAACATTAATTTAGATTAAAATGTTTAAATTTCCGTTATAATCCTTTTTGACTAACAAGTATATAGCCTTAAGTAATAAACATTTAATTGAATTAAATCATAATTCAAATAACGGTGCCTCGAAAAAACTAAACACTTTTTTACTGAAAACGTATTCAAACAAAGTTTTATAAATAATAACAGAATTATAGCTATCCTATAATATTTTGTAACGATAAACATTTCATTGTATTTATTATATTACTTAGAAAATAAATTCTAAATTATAATTTGAAAAATCAATAACTAACGAAAGTTTTTGGCTTTCTATTTTGTTATATTTATAATTATCTTCATATTTTAATAGATATATTTATGAAGATTAGAGTTCAGAGTGCTCCTTTTTTTAAAAAAAATATGGTTACTACAGTAGTGAAACTTAAACGGAGGGCTCTGTTGAGAAGATACTTGTTGTTTCCGTTACGGAATGTTTTTATAGAGGATTTCATTACTTTAAGGAGTCGGTAGTTTTGTTCTTGAGCTTAGATTTCAAGAAGTATTTTATTTTTCACACGCAAAAATTAAACAATATTTTTTACATGTTTCTGCGAATAAGGCAAAGATAAAAAGGCACATTTAAAAAGACATATGTAGCTCGTCTCAGTGTGAATAACTAAAAAATCCACAATGTGATAATAATTAGTATAGTTAGATAGATCTATTGTAGTTACATTAAATTTCTTGCGAAATTTCTGAGCTCTAAAATCATAAATTAATCAACACCATAACTATAAAAATTAATAGCGGACTTTGTGATAAAGGTTATTATAGTGATGTTTATTTGTTAGGACGCACGTTTTGATAGTGAGTGTTTCTTTTCCATGTTTATTAACTCCTGAAAAAGATCAAGAAAATAAATTTATCAAGAGATCTGAATGATATTTTAACTCTAAATTTTGTTTTCTCTGCCACCCTTCTTATTGCCATATTTGTTGTAGGGAACTGAATTTAAAATAGGGATCTATATCTATTTGACACAGCTTTAAAATTGCCCGTTTTTATTCCGGCATTTTTATTAGGTCCCGTTTTCCTTTAAGTAACGAGAACCCGCGCTCTCCCTCACCGAAGTTTATTTAAATTCCTTTAAAAATATTCCCTTTTTTTGGTATCTTCCTTTCTTCTCGTCTTAAGTGAGTTGGTTAGAGTTACTATTGTTATTTACTGTTTAAAAGAGATTTTTATCTGTTTTCATTTAAATAAATAAATACTGTTTTAGGTTTTAATTTGAACTATACATAAAAAAGGCGTTGCGAATCATGGCTTTATTTTAATTGAAATCTATTCCCTTTCTGCTACCCTATAATTAAGTGCTGGTACAGTTTAGTATGTACCCTTCCCTGGAGATTTGAGTGACACCAGTACACATAAAATATTCACACCCTAAAACCTGTTAATAGCCGCAGCTTTAGCGAGTTTATGTATTCTCTTTACGGTTTTCGAATAGATTTATTAAATAGTTATCTAAGCTTTATGCATCAGATTTATATTTGCATAAATACACATGTAAGAATTATTAAGACGACTTTAATAAAATTTATATAGGTTTCTTCATTGCAAATTAAAGTATAAAAAATTAAAAATTAAATAAAAACGTTTTGATATTATTATTTATATAATTATTCGATAATCATGATCAACCAAATTCGTTTAAAAAAATGTCTTCTCTCACGAGAAGAGCCAGACAGTCATTATTCAAGATTGATATGGCATGTTCTCAAAAGCTGTTGTTTATTAAATATGTCGGTTTCCACAAGATATTTTTCTTCAGAGAAAGTTCAAGATCAGTGGGAATCCAACCAATGCTGCTGCGAGTCATATAACGCGTAGTTAGACCTCACTAACGGACTGAGCTACGACAGTTTTTGTATCAATGATTGCCTCGAAGTGATGGTATCACATTATTAACAATTTCCGTTAATCCAGCGCGCACAACATCCTTGCAAATAATATCTCTGCAGATTAATCAAAGTTTGAAATAATTTAAATATTGATTTAACTCCAGTAAGTAGCGGGGTGGGGGCCCACGAGCCGTCCAAATATTTGTCTACGGCAAACAGTAATATCGTTGCGCCTCCGGGCTATTCCCGATCCGCTTCCGTAGTACAATCGGGGCTTGATATGATAATGACTTATATGTAACGACTGCCGATGCTTATTGGATACGCCTTTGAAGAGTTTTTAATGAAATACCCACAGAGTATACAAGTTTTGTACTGTTAAAATATGCACAAGATTTTCACTTTTAATAGACATCACAAAAAATACACAATTTCATCTATGCTATTGTATAAAGCATGACATGAACAGTAAAAATTTTTATTGGACGAGGCGACGAGACAAGGCAAGGCATTTGAACCTAATGGAAAGTGACACTCTTTCCTATAACGTGGCGCTGGTTACGAAGGTATACACAGCACCACATTGCGTTCATCGCCTTTATAAATAAGATAATAAGCCTCGTTACCCCAGTAGTTTCATTAGCTATAACGCTTTTCAAACCGGAACATAGTAATGTTTGTGCACTATGTTTTGGCGACTAAAATAGCTGCGGTGGTATCTACCTAAACGGTCTCCGGCAACAGAGACCATCAGTGAAATATTAGCAATACTATAACCTATTTACAATGTTTGTATAGCATTAACTTACTACCATTGTTGTCCAAATAGTATTTTATTATAGGTTAGCACATTTGGACACAATTAAAGTTGTAATAAAAATTAAAGTTAAGCTAGTTAAGTCAAGAAGCTTTTTAAAAATATTTATTGTTATGTAATATTTATTGGCCTGATAAATCACCGAATTTTTTTATTCTTAGTTGTTGATATTAATTAGCAGGTATGATATTTTTTAAAAATTACGTTTTACACGATATATTTTTCCCAATTTTTTTTTATATATCAAGGAGTTCTTTCGCGAATAATACATCTCATGTTTTAAAAATACGTTGTGCAGTAAAAGATTTTAATTAACTGTATATAAGTAACCGATATTTTAATAGACTATTGTGGTATTGAAACCGTCTGGCACAATGCTTTTAGTAATTATAACAGGTAAAACGATAGCGTTGTCGAAACACAATGATTCATCAGTTTTAATGATCTCTATAGGCCCGGTCATTCTACAATATAGGCTGAATTAAAAAGGTGACTATTATTGTATTGTAGTACTTAAGGAATTTTTAAAATATAATAGAACAATGTGTACTTTCGTGTATATAAAAATTACTTTTCATTACATACTGTCTTAATACTAAGGATGTTTCCTCAAATTTAAATATTTTGTGAAGGTAAAATGTAAGTTATTTGGTTTTTTGTCACTAATCGTTTGATTAATTATAAGGTCAATGATTCGACTCTCAAAAATAAAGTTGTATTGTATTTATTTTGTACATTGTTGTATTGTATATCTGCCAATATACTTGAGTCAGTATTCTAAGTCATCAGATTTCATTATGGTTGCTCTAACCGTAACTTCATTTGAAAATAAGGATAGGTGTTAACCTGTTATTGATAAGAAAACAACTTTAATATCATAAAAAGATTACTCACCGCTTAATAAAAACTTCAAAATGATGGAAAGTTTCAGCATAAATTTCTTGGAGTATACTTCTTAATTTCTTGTGCCCGTCGTCGACTCTTTTGAAACAAAGTGAAGCTTCGATACCACACAATCTTTTATAAAAAATATACCCTTATATATATTATCAGAAATTACAGAAAAAGCTTAGTATACTAAGAAAAAACTGTCATATATCAATATTTTTATTTAGACGCTAAGAGCTAGTTCTCCGCTTTCTAATTAAATAATAAAGCAGTGGTAGATCTTTATTGTAGATAGCACCGCAGTGTCTATTTTTAATACTAAATATTGTGTACAAACTCTGTCTTTTAAGAGCGCTGTAGTAAATGAAATAACTGAAGTAAAGAGAATTAATAACTTTTACCAGAAAGCAACGGGTACGATGTTGCACTTTTTCGTGGAATATTAGAAAAATCTAAAAAAATATATATTCAACGAAGGCAAAAAACTCACATGCACAAAAAATATAAACATTTTCTTTAGAATTTGAAACCTCCTTTTGTTCTACCCCAATACGGTATATTAGTAGTGATACATTTTGAAAGGGTGTGTTGCGAAAATCTACTACCTCTAATTAATTCAACATTGTAATTCTGCAAATATTCTCCCAGTAAAATTGTACATACTCCTTGAAAAATACATTGATGGTCATAATATTAATGATGTGGAACCACACAGATTCTTTTCTTTTTATTATTTTATAAGAAAGATTCATAGATCAAAGTTGAAAACCAATACGTGACTTAGTATAGAAAGGATAATACCAGTCTATCTTTGAGCTCATAAAAGATCATATTTAAGCTTCAGTATCGACTCATCAAAGTTTGCGGATTGAGGAGAGTAATGAAGACTTATGAGTCTGGCTGTTCCAAGCTCGTAATTGTCATCTTAGTTATTTGTCAGGAGTTAGTAGTCATGACGTTGGGGGACGTTGACACATTTCCTCAGAGTCGATTTTTAATTAATCTAATTACTTAGCCCCTCGACGGAAAATGAAAGATGCGTTGTAAGCGGAAAACTTTTCTATGATGCTAACCTGAATGATATAATAAAATTAAGAAGTCTTTTCATAATAATACCAAAGTAATTATTATATTGTAATTATTTTAATTTATTTAAAATATGTTAAAGTTCCCTCTAATAATAACTTTAAAACATCAGATTCCGACTCTAATGATAAAAAATTTTTCCAAGAAATGAAATTGATTTATCAATGTTTTTAGTACATTAATTAAGAAATCTCTTCTTTAATTATTTATAACTTTTTTTTTAGGCTGACAATTGACCTTGGTGCTACGTGATAATGAGATTGTCATGAATGATTTTCACAATGAGAATATTCTCTCACGTGTAGACAGTTGGAACATAGGAATGCTATTATGGTTATGATGATATGCTGTATCTTGTGGAGATTTTTGTCAATACAAGCGTCTGTCACGGTAGAAATTTAATTAATCAATTGCATGGGACATTTTGTTTGATAATATGATACGTGAATTTATGTTAA
>DWLS01005737.1:0-12376 GCA_018246255.1 Pachliopta kotzebuea | reverse complement strand
ATATACTTCGGTTTAAAATAAGATGTAGCTGTTATAACAACAGGTTTAAAGTAATTATCATTTCTCTTTAAGTTAAGAATATATTGTAGTATTATACATTATAATAACCATTGATAATGCTAGATTGTTACTGATAGATGACCATTTTCCTTATATGACTTTACATTATGAAAAACAATAATTTTTATATTCATTACTAAAACTAAAGTTCTGTCAATACGTTATACAAACATCTGTTATATATATATATATGATTTTTGAGAGATACTTATATAGATATATATATATATATAGTCAAAGTCATTTACCATATTAACCAAGTGTAGGAAAAAAAAGCTTATGTTATATATTGATTTCATATGTTTCTCTTGGACTTGAACCTGCGTTTATTCTAATATTACAAGCTCATAGTCCCGCAGTACCTACAGACTAAGCTGTCATAGCTTCAAGTTCAGAAAACGTTTATGTAAATGTACATTTACATGTACAAACGTTTATGTATATGTACATATGTCTGTTGCGATCGGTTGCGGACCGGACCCGCGTCATACTGCGCGATATGTAAACCACAATGCAGAGAACAAACTGCATGAGTGCACGGAACCCTGAAAAACGAAAACCCATTGTTATATACTTGAACTTGAATGACTTTGTCACGTTTATCCATCTGCTTTTGACACTGTTCCAATATAATAACTTTCAAGCATTTTCTGGCGTGGGTTAAATTGTTAAATCTTACAGCAAAATTCTGAATACTACACGTAATTAAATATATACATATTGAAAAAAAGAGTTGAAGATACATTATTTCTAACTAACTAAAAAATACTTTTTTTGTACTACAAAGAAATAAAACAAATATGATTTTTAGCCTGATGATAAGTGCGGAGAATAATTTAACTCTCGTAAAACTTATGTATTCGTTGGGAAGTTTAATTTTCACTTAAAAATCTCTCAAATCTTCATTTATACTTATTTCTATGACTTTTTTCTATTGAATTATCATTTTATGAATCATGATTTCGGTCTGCTGATGTACACATCTAGACATAGTATACTTCTAAAGTGGTATTGGCCTTGTTCGGCTTATGATTTGGTTTAGTCTACTAGTAAAGTTCGCAGTGAAAACTGCTTCTCTTTCTCTAAAATTATACCCCTTTTAGTCTATTTTTACAGCATATTCTAAGGAAAAACTTTAATTGAAATCTAATTGATGATAAAGTAAATTTATTATAGATAAATTCAGTTTGATCAGTTTTAAAACAGTGTTGATAGAAGTGTTCGTCTCGCTCATACGGAGCGTTATTTGAACTCAAACTGTGAAGTATAAAGCGTCAAAGTGTGGCGACCGTCCCGTAGCCGCTGGCTGCAGCTGGCTGAAGACTCAATGCTGGACAGCGACGAGGAATCCTTCACCATCATATCACTTCCAGTATACACACCCGAACCACCTGTAAGTGAAAATATTCTTTTATGATTTTCAACTCATAATTTTTAACGATTTTATATTAAAACAGAAGAGACCACCTCTTCATGTCATCGGAGACGGAAAGACGGAAGGTTACCAATGCTAATTTGAATTTTCTACAGTGTTTACATTATGAATATTTATTTATTTTGCGTGCCTCTTACACATTACAGAGTTCGCGTACGCGCGAGCCGTACGGTGTATTCTAATTTATAATATCCATTTACACCCTCCTCATTAACGATAAATCCTACTTAAAATCCATTCTTTATACACTTTTTTACGATATTTGTAACACATAAAACTTTTAATCAGTATTAAACTTTATTTCATCATTAAAACTAAAATTTATAAAGTAATATCACTAGATGAGAAACCATATTCTTCAATTTATTATACCTTTGTCAAATCTTTTTTAAATTTTCTTTACCAAAAAAAGGTTAACCAAATATGCTTGTTTATCTGAAAGCTCTGTAATCGTTCGCTGAAGAAACACGAGCCTAACAAAACGCCGCAGTCCACTTTCTATGCAGCAATTTGTATTTTGACCTCGCCGGCGTCACATTAAGCTCGCCTACACGTGTATACTACGAAATATTCTCAAGAAGAATAAACCAAATTCCCTTAATCATTGTACAAGGTGTTAAGGCCGCCGCTGCGGTGTGATTGCACGCATAGAGAGTTTGCTCTGTCCTTGAATGGATATTGAAGGTTCCATTTCCCAAGGACACAATTCGACAATAAGTTGGTCGGTTTGTTTACCACCGCCAGTGGTGGTTCGGTCGTCGGGCGTGACGCTAGGGTGCAAGATACCGAGGTTAAAGATAAGGTATAACTCTCGAAGCGCTGAAGACCTAAGGATCACTGTTAGGGTAAGTCCTTACAGTTTGTATGAAGAGCCAATTTATTTTAAATTTAACAAAAAAGCTTTTTAATCAATTTAAAAATTATTTCTCAACTTTTGTAGATAATAGAAAAAAAACGATCAAGCTCTATTTTCTTAAAATTAAGTTTTAGGGTTTGCATATAATAAAGTTTTTAAATAATTTTTTTCATAGGTATTTTTTAAATTTTACGATTACAGAGAAAGGTTTACATTAAGGTAGTAAAGACGTAAAAAAAATCTTTATGAAGTAAAACAATTCAATATATGCAATTGGGTTGGCATGTGTAAACTAGGTTAACAGTAAGAAAATTATGGAAAAAATTTGCTAACGTTTAACGGTCGGTACTGAGTAAATTCCGTTGTAAATCCATAAAACTTTTCACCTAAATGTAATATGAAATACTCGCACGTGATTGTAGATCTATCAATGGAAGACATTAGGAAAACTTTGAATCGACTCGAAATCATTTGTTCATTTTAGTATATGAACTAATTACAAAGACTGTTTTAAACTACTCTATACTTTATACCAACATATTTCGGAAAATAAATGAATGTGCTATACTAAACAAAACATCAAAGAAGTCTCTTCATTTATTATTTTAAATAATAAGTAAATAAATAATTCACTTAATACTATAGGTATTAAATAATTTAGTTTATTTAGAAACTTTTTACTTTGCGTGTAAAGAATCTATTTGTTTTTGCATAGTTTTTATTACTAGATTATTTTATTAGCGTACGTATTACTAAAAGCCTATAAATTTAAATTTTAATTAATGAAAATACCCATAAACTTCAAGAATTTTCTTGTGGAAATATAGATAGTGAACTTTGATAAGTGTAGTATTAACGTAAAATATAATAGGTCCAATGTCAAAGAAGGATTTACATAATATGCAGAAGACTAGCAAACAATTTTATCGCAATATATACACCTAACGAATTGCTTAATATGTACTTAATAAATAATATGATAATTAAACATTTACTGTTATGTAGTATTTTCTACGAAAGTTCCTCATTCTTTGCACAGTCATCACAAAAGCGAATTGGGTCAGGGACGCCGTGCACCGTACAGCCGTCTAATTCTTCCGATTCATAAACAACATACAATATTATACTGAACCCTGAACTTTTAATTTACAGATCTTTAAACTATAGATACAGTGAAATATCTGTGAAATACATAAACATTTTGTTTCTGCAAAAAACAATCACAAAAAGAAAAAACTCGTTATTGAATAATCGTCCATAAGTAGAACATTTCACCACAATTTCGCATGGTGTTTAAAGCAATGGTGATAAAGATTACTAACTAAGGATACTCTGGTTCTCATATGTCGGGAGATTAACAATATGAGGATGGTAACCAACAAGATGATTTCAAATCGTATTGCTAACCAAACTGGATGAAATTTTTTAATAGTATTTCTTTCGATTTTCTCTATCGGAAAAGCTGTGGTACAGAGAAGTAATATATTAGCTGTGTCCACAACTGACATTTTACGACATTTAACCGTCCGTCAAATCAGTTTCAATAGTTAGTAAATCTTTTGAGAGTTTTTTGTTGGTGTATCTATTTAATTTAAATTTTTCCTAATCTACTGGCACAGTAGGTCAGACTGTTATCTACGTCTATGCTATACAAAATTGATTTATTCGTTTCATAATAACATAACAAAATGCTTCCAAACATGAAGCGAAGAATATTGTACTAAAAATAAAGAAAGAAGAAATGTTCCTTAAGCAAAAATTTACTGGTGGTAGATTTCCGTTACAGGAGACCATCTAGGTAGGAACCATCGCAGCTCCTATTGCAGCCGACAAACAGTACTGTGCAAATATTACTGTATTCTGTTTTGAAGGGTGCTATATATACTAGTGATATTACTGTTGTAACGAGATTTTACACCTTATGTCTCAAGGCGAGTACCTCATTATGGTGCTGTGTATACCATCTAAACCAATGCCACGTTTTTATGGGTAGACGAGTCACTTACCACCAGG
The DNA here is from genome assembly GCA_018246255.1 of Pachliopta kotzebuea. Classification (NCBI taxonomy): domain Eukaryota; kingdom Metazoa; phylum Arthropoda; class Insecta; order Lepidoptera; family Papilionidae; genus Pachliopta; species Pachliopta kotzebuea. The sequence continues at coordinate 8,012 of DWLS01005737.1, read as the reverse complement.
TGAATGCCTTACTCGTCACGTCACCTTGTTATATAAAAATATGTATAAATTAGATCTACATAGAAAAAATACTGTAAATAAACCAAAATGGTTGAGATCGCGTGAAGATACTATTTTTTTTTTATTTAAATATTCTCTTTTATTCCTCGGAGTATAGTCGGACACCTTGTTTTCTTATAAAATACTTATTTGATTTTATAATTTTTATCCACTAATCGCAAAAGCAGATAAATGTACATTGTTACTTGCTAATTATTTTTATTTCTTTTAACAGAATCCCGTGTAATGTTTTCCATAAATCTTAAAAGTACTTCTTTATTATGCGACCTTATTATTTCGCTTAGATTTTCTTTACTTATCTTCTTGGCCATTCTCATCTTTATATCTGTCTTATCCCTTGAATACTTTGGACAATCTATAAGAAGGTGCATAATACTTCCTTCAACGTTAGGATTATAAGCACAAGACAGTATGTCTTTGATTTTAAATTTGTATAGATATTGGCCAAAGTCTCGTTAAAGCCTGAACAATTAGCGGATTTAACTGTATTTTTTAACAGTGCATATACTTTGTCGATATTGGAAAGAAATGCTTTTGTTACCGCCGCTGTATTGCTTTGTGTATCTATCGTTATTGTTGCGATTTTGTAATCTAAGTGCGTGTTTTACGTAATCGATTAGACATTGATCATGTTCAGCTGTTGATTTTTTATACAACGCAGCATCTTTAGTCAATACAGCGTGAAGATACTTATATTCTGTGATGACTCAAGTTATTTGGGTACCAATAACTTAATTCAGAAATAATTAAAACAAATAGTTGGAGCTACAAGTAGTTTTATCGACTTTAGCGACTGCACCATGGGCGGTAGCTGAAAATCAGTGTCTCACCTCCAGCAGGCGAGCGATCCACTGAGCTGCGGCCCATTGTACCACTGCAGCACACACAAATCGTTTTATCTGTATTTAAATGTTATTCGTATTTAGTCTTATAATCTCTAAATATGTTTGTATTTGTATATTTAATCTTTTGTTTGGCCATGTATATGTATGTGTGTGTTTTTGTGGAACAATAAACAGTCTATCTATCTAAATAGGTTAAGAAATACAAGTTATTTGTCGGTGTACTACAGGCCGCCAGTTACGGCAAAAAGAACGGGATGTGGTACGGAGGCACCTCCACCGGTACGAGCGGATGGGCGCGGGCGAGCGTCCGCAAGCAGTCGGTGGCGGAGTCCGACGCGCCGCCACCTGGTGGTGGAAAACCACCAAGCGGTCGCGTCATCCGCATCATCAACAACATGGACCACTCCATACAGGTAAACCCATGTGTTACTTTATAAGATTATTATATCCCGGTAAGGATTACGGGCTAATTTTCATGCTAAGGACACTAAGATGCTTCCTTCCCTCCACCATTTCCACAGTGCTAACTTTGACCTAACATATCTCCACAACTGGAAGAGCTATAGGTTTTTTATTACGGATTTCTCGTCTCCTTATCCAATACTTCATTTTATCCTCAAAGAATATATGTGTAGGTCTTCCAGTTTAAAAGTTACAAGCATTACAGAGTATTTAAATCAGCGCATCAGTCTCAAACAGGTAATGTAGACAAAAATCAAATAAACAATTTGTATCAAAAATAAATCGTTTTAAACTCTCAATATATATTACATGTTAAATGTATATCCTTTGTCTTCTTATCTTTTAACCCATAACTAAGAAAAGCACATGATAAAGTCTTTTCCTTTTTCGTGTAATCCCCTCTATGATATAATATCTAGTATCATCTCATTGTATCGTATATATATAAAATAAAGTTAAATATGTTATTTAGAATGAAACTTATTAGCAGTAAAATATATTGATTTAGACATAAGACCATTATTCATCATTTCCGTAATGAGATCGCGCCGCAACTTAACTAAAACGTTTTCAATGAAAATTCCTTGAGACTAAAACACTAACAATCACCGGGGGTTCCAAGACTGTGAGTAAGGTCGTATGTTGTTACCTAAAACCCTAAATTTTCATTCACTTGATCGTATCGCGTTAATGTAATATCGTTTATGTTCTAACGTATATTTTAATCATACTTTGAGGCAACGGTATTTTTGTTTAAATAATTGCAGCAGTTATTTATTTGATTTTAAGTACTTCGCTATAGAAGTAGGTTGCACGAATAAGACCTAGATTTTAATCTACTTCATAATTTTCGAAGTACTCGACGTTAATTTTATGAGATATTTTCATTTCATAATCATTTTTTAAAGAAAAAAAATTTCCCATTGAATGAAACAATCTTTACAGTGTCGTGTTTTACTTAATCTCCGAACAACTCAACCATTCGAAGAGGTATTGGAAGATCTAGGACAGGTGTTGAAAATGAGTGGCGCTAAAAGAATGTACACTATAACGGGACAAGAGGTAAACTTAAAATAATTTCATTACAAAAGAATTTGAAGCAAGTGTATTTTTATATTACAAAGAAATAACGTAAATAAAATGCTTCTCTTTGTATAAAATCAAGCGAAGGAGCGAGCATGAAGATCAAATGAGAAATTCTTCTGCTTATATAAGAGTAATGCTAGGAAGTTTACAAAACACCACATTGTATCTCTGCGTGAGACATAAGATAATGAGATGTGTTAAGTAGTTTTATTAACAGCCCTTGGAATTGGATTATTTTATTGCTTTCATATTTATCAGTAGTAACAAGAGCTGCAGTGATCTGAACTAATAATAATCATTTCTTGTTGATAAGGAATTGTTTAAAAATAATTCATCAATAAGACTTATAGTATTATTAGTAGTATGTTATGTTAATATATTTAATATTTTTCATGTTTGGAACAGGTAAGAAGTTTCTCACAACTGCGCAATGAGTTTGCAGATGTTGAGACATTCTACCTCGGCACTGTAATGGTACCTCCAGCACTCAGCCCCGGCGTCAGCGCCCCGCTACCGATAGAATCACCTATAAGAAGGTTAGTTATAATAACAACAACAAAATAAATATTAGATTATAATTCTACATTTACATTTTAACAAAAACTGTACCTTTTTAATTAGGTAAATTGACAATAACCCATATTCTCAATCCATAGAGTTGATGCTAAAAGACTTACCAAAAAAAGTATTATCAAAATTTAATGATTATGTAAATAGTTATACATAAAATTAAATTTCCTTTTTGTCGATCTATAAAGTAAAAAATTATACATTTAAGATTTATCAGAGTTTATAATTTTAACTTACATGGCCTTTTCGTAACATTGAATGCATTGTTCAATATATTTAACAACAGATTTACTTGCAGACCAGTCAAATTGACTGGTCTTGCAAGTTCAATTTGAAATAATTTCTTCATGAAATAAATTCTTTCTGTAATGATATTATGATTTTTGTTGCTTTGGATAAAAAAACAATTTCATGAAATTTATGTTATTTTATATATATTCATAACAAATGTATTTGGGCTAGGTAGAAATATGTATAGTTAATCAGTTGGTAAATCTAGTGTTAACATAGTATATACGAATAAAATATTCTACAGTATTGTTTAATTCTTTTGCTGATTATATATATTCGCTTAGATCTCGTTCAAGAGCAACTGTAGCTTCATTGCCAATATCAGAAGACAATAGAGGACGACGCGCACGGAGCAAGAGCAGACCGCGAGTACTCTATGCCCCTGAGGGCGAAATTATACGAAATTCAGGTAAAACCATAAACAAGAAACTAAAGGAATAGCCTGTATCCATTTAGAAGTACAAAGAATTAATTCTAACCACTATATCTCAGTTCATTTCAAATACTAATAGAAAAGTAGTTAAAACTTATAACGTAATTTGATTGTCATAGAGATGATAAGTGGTTTTGTTATATAGATAATAAACCTCATTTAGTCTAACATACTGTGATTTTTTTTTGTGCAGACTATACACTTCTGGAAGTATTAAAAGAGGAGCCCATGCGTTTGACAATACGCGGCCTGCGTCGGACCTTCTATCCACCAATACATCACCCGCCCATCGACAACTCTCCTCCTGAGAAGAAGCTGCAACTGGATTGGGTGTAAGTTTATCCTCTTATCCTTAAAATGTATTACTGATAATAGCCCATGGAGACTTGAAACAGATTTCAAATTAGAAAACGGCATCTTTTAGGTTATACTATACAAAAAAATGAACTATAACCTAATATCAAAATACTGAAAAGCTTTTTGTCATAGTTACGGCTACAGAGGAGCTGACAGCCGCCGCAATCTTTGGGTGCTACCAACTGGGGAGCTGCTGTACTACGTTGCTGCTGTGGCCATCATGTACGACAGGGATGAAGAGTCTCAGAGACATTACACGGGTCACACAGAAGACATTCAATGGTAAGAGGTCAACTGCTTTTCGCAAACAGCAGTGAGACGAGTGAGCAATTCTTGTTGTCTTGTGTGTTTTTCTATTTTCATTTTTTACAACATGTCCAAAGATCTTTTTCTGTGTGAGTGACATTAATTTACTGTTAACCAAAATGAAATAGTGATAAATATTTCACTTTCTTGTTTTGAATTATTTCTTTTATAAATTTATTTATTTCTGTTCGTAATGAAAGCAAAAATATTCGCAATCATTTGAATTTGCTGCTATTAATAGTATGGTATACTGAATGTTGTGATAAATACTTCTTGTGATTATTTTTAAAATAATACTTAAAAGTGTTTTGAATAAAAATCAGCCAGGATCTCATTGATGACTTTATGCAATGATAGTATGGAACTTCACCCGTCCCGCGAGCTGGTAGCCAGTGGGCAGAAGGCGGGGCGCGGGCGGCGTGCGCAGGCGCATGTCCGTATATGGAGTGCGGACACCCTTCAGACCTTACACGTCTTCGGCATGGCCGAATTCGAAGCCGGCGTATCCGCTGTAGCCTTCTCACAATTGGTAAATTTCATATTAATAAATAATAAAAATATATTTATTTGTCACCTCAAACAAAACAGGTTTACAGAGAACAGAATTTTAGGTATTTATATATTTCACAATATGTTTGTGGATCGCTGGTGACTGTGATAGGTAACAAGCCCGTGTTACAGGTCACCAGGTCTCCAACTCTCGTGCAGATATTAATGTTCATTCATCGGATTTCAAAACACTAATCAGTTCATTGACATCATCATCAGCATCGTCTTAATCGTATAGAGTAGTCGTGATCATGGATTATTAGGATTTATACTTTTTATAATCCTCATGGGAATAAATAAGAGCTTTGGTTTCTTGTTATTATCTGCATAACCTTCAATAAGTCCCCTTTTGGACCAAATGGTTTAACATTATTTTTTCCTTAATTAGATACACATTGCATGTTCGTATATAAAACGGTTTTAATAATAGTTACAGTGTTTATTTCTGCTATCAAGCTGTAGGATGCTTTTGCTGGTTAAGTAATTAATTAAAAACAAATAAATTAACAAATCACGATGTTCTGTACAATTTATAGAACGGCGGTAGTTATGTCTTGGCAGTGGACGCCGGGCGCGAGAGCATCCTCTCCGTATGGCAATGGCAGTGGGGACATCTGCTAGGAAAAGTTGCAGTAAGTTAGCATGAACTTTTACTAAATAAACAGAAATCAGAAATAAAAAAGACAACAAATCTTGTTATCATTTCACCACTATTTTATCATTACCATATTTAAAGAAATAAGTATCTAAAAGTAATCTAATTTGTAAATCATAACTTGTTTTAATGCAAGAGTACGGCTCTCTATATCACGAGCTGCGATTTCCCATCAGTTTCGAAGAAATACATAATTTATTCAAAAAAAAAATCGTAGCATTAACGTGACAGTCCGAAGGTCACGGTATATCGTCAAGATTGTCTACAATGGCTGAAACACGATACTACGTCGCGCCACGTTTTATGAGCGTTGATTTAAGTGATTTCATCCATGAATATGGAAAGTGGGGTCGCTGGCCAAGGGTGGTGTTGTTCGCTTGACAATCAAAACGTGTTGCATATCTATATACATTATAGATGTCCTTACTTTACATAAAGGATAACAGGTAAATAAATTAAAGTTAAAATTAAAAGACTGTGGGTACTCCGTGATAAATGTGACATGATTATATCGGGACTTTCAGTAAATCTCAGTACCACTCGAAACTTTAGGAAAATACATAGCCTAAATAAAAGCGGTAACCTGAATTTTTAATATTTGCATAATAATAAGAAATTATTAATTAAAATTAATTCGCTTTAATGAAAGTTCAGATTTCAGGACGAATTTATTATACTTGAAAAGTTTTAATGTGTTTTAATTTATTCAATAGAAAGTGAACTATCGTCCAAAAATAAGGTAGACAAAAATTATCTTTTTTAAAGAGTTTTAAAGTTACTGCCTTACAATATTACGACTTTCGTAACAAAGGTTTTTTTCTGGAAATTTAATATTTACATAGCTACAACAAAAGACATAACAAGTTACACTTAACCTTCCTGAAGCGTCAAGGCGCCAGTTGTGCTTCTCCGCTTACCATAAGGCAGGCCGTATGCTTGTGCTTTAATAGTGTAAATAAAACATTTTATTTAACAGATACAGAGAGAGATTTTACATATATATAAGTATCTATTGAATTATCTCTTCCCATATATATTTTTGTCCATCTCTTCGTTCCCCCTAACACTTGTTCCCTCGGCTTTCTTCTCTCCCTTATATTTTTATAAACATTGTTTAGCTTGCGGAGTCCGCGAGCTCTGAGACCGATGTAGCCTACGCGGTCATAGTAATGGTCGACAATATCGTTCGAAAAAAAATCATGGATCGCTATAAATTATACGCTTGTGTAAATTTTTTGATTAACTTAAATCTAATTTTGAACTAAAAATCCTTTTGACAAATCGTAGACGCTGCAAGAGGAGCTGACTGGCGCGGCTTTCCATCCACTGGATGACAACCTTCTCATCACCCACGGAAAAGGACATTTAGCGTTTTGGAATCGTCGGAAGGATGGATTTTTCGAACGCACCGATATCATTAAACCAGTATGCATTTTAAACTTGTGAACTGTTAACCAGTTTTAATGGTGGAGTTATGCCTTTGCAAAGCAACCTCACCAGCTCTCGGTGCACCCTGATAATCAACAAACGAGGCTGTGGCTCCCCATCCACTTCGAGCTAACGTGGTGGGAGAAGATCCAAATTCCCTACAATTTGGAAAGGACTATGTCCATGTCTGTCGGCTGATGAGGTGTGTCTTCAGTTTTAAATTTAAGGATGTTCATTACCAAAAAATATTCCTTTACAGCCATCCCGCACTCACGTCACGGCGCTGCAGTTTGAACAAGATGGTGATGTGGTGACGGCTGACAGCGATGGTTTCATAACAGTCTACAGCGTCGACAGTGATGGTGCTTATTTCGTCCGCATGGAGTTTGAGGTGCTCAAAGAAGAACAATTTAATAAAATAACATTTTTTAAAATAATCCAGTGCTTGACTACATTCCATACAAAACAAGGGGCAAAGTAGTCTAGGTGGTAAAGCCATATATATACAAAAGAAGTGTATTCAATTTTCTATTAAAGATTCACAAACAATGGTTTAATAAATATACTTTTTTTGTTACGGTCTAGGCACACATAAAAGGAATAAGTTCACTGGTGATGCTATCTGAGGGTACATTGATATCCGGAGGGGATAAAGACAGAAAGATAGCGGCCTGGGATTCCATACAAAACTACAAACGGATTACTGAAACTAAGGTGTGTTACCATTTTTTAACTCTAAAGACGTTTGTTTAATTAATAAATTAAATGAAATATTTGAACTTTTTTATTCGTTAGTTGCCGGAATCTGCTGGAGGCGTCCGGAGCATCTATCCCCAAAGACCTGGTCGTAACGATGGAAATTTATATATCGGTACGACGAAAAACAATATCATGGAAGGATCGCTTCAACGGAGATTCAATCAGGTCAATCTCATATTCCTTTTATGTAAAGTTGATCGAAGAATTAGAT
>DWLS01005736.1:0-12376 GCA_018246255.1 Pachliopta kotzebuea | reverse complement strand
TGAAAACATGAACGAAAGATTAAAATATTAGGAATGAAAGATAAAAACATGAGAAACGAAAGCTGAAAACATGGGAGATGAAAACATGAACGAAAGATTAAAATATTAGGAATGAAAGATAAAAACATGAGAAACGAAAGCTGAAAACAAGAGAGATGAAAACACGAACGAAAGATTAAAATATGAGGATTGAAAAATGAAAGATTAAATTATGAAGAACAAAGTTAGGAAAAAAAATTACAAAATGAAAGAAAATGTAAACGCTTACCCACAATAGGAAGAGGAAAGCATTTCAAAAAGTTCACAAAGATTAATTAAATTCTACCTGGGTGATAAATTTGCGGCCCGCCTGCTGTTGAAGTGACCGGTAGCCTATAGCGGCCAGTAACACTAGAGGTATCATTAATGTCTTAGCGACCCACTAAAAACCTTTTCACACCTTTTATGAAGAAACGCCTACTAGAAGTACATTCAATAGTGTTCATTCATAGACTACAGAGTCAGAATATACTGAATTGATAAAATACAGATTAATAATTTTTTACTTTTAAATTTATACATAGTGTTTAATAAATTTCTATATTATTTAATAGGAGGAATTCGTTTAGTATTTATGTTTCAACAAAATGTATAGAGTAGTATTACTCAAGGAGGGGCGTAGACCCTCACAAGGGAGGCAATTGTCATTTAGTGGGGCAATCGGAAACTTTGAAAACAAAATTGCTAATATAATTTACAGCATTTTTAATTTTATTTCTTTGTTTCTAGAGGGCATTGGATAAAAATTACAAGGTCAGAGGGGGACATGAAAAGATTTTTATTCAAAAGTGACATATGGGACCCCGAAGCCTGGAAAAGACTGATGTATAAGGTTAATGACACTCCATTAAGTCCTCCTTTATATTTTCCAATCAACAGCTACATTTTTATATCTTTGATCAAATTGTGGAAAAGAATTAATGATTACTCTATATATATATCTTTATCGACAAACCTAATACATTGATAATATACCAAGTTTTCTCTTCTTTATATATATGTATATGTAGTATTTTATTTAGTTATAAGTAAGCAAATGTTGTAAAGGGTATTATTATGGGATTCATACACCTGCTAGTGGCAAAAATGCCAAAAAATATATTAAAAGAAACCTACTAATCTTCCTTTTCTTGGCGTGCGTCCGTGCACAATGGGATGTCGCTATACCAATTTAATAGCTGACATATGCTATATATATATATAGTTATGGTAACGACGTTTTTAATTTATTAATTTTTATATATATATTTTAGTTTTACTTTTGAATGCAGCGGGAAACTTCTAGTACATATATACATATATATATATATATACACAAATACGTGTGTATTTTAATGAATTCAACAGTAAATATTTATCAAATATTGAGAGTAAGCTTCTACATTATAAATATAAAAATTCGTTATACATGTTCCAGTATAAGTTATCGGACAATTGAATCTAATACTTGAACTGGCAACACCAAATAATATTTTTTTTCTTCAACATAAAACCTCACCTGCTCGCGGTGTAACCTGCTAAGCAACAAATGAGGTTCTAGCTACCCACCAATTCATATTGGGCCATTGTGGTGCGAGATGACCTCAATCCTCTCAACATTGGGGGTGCCCTATATCTAGCATAAGACTTCTATCGGCTAATGAAACAAGGAAAGACAGTTGATTATAAGAAAACTCAGATAATTCTAAGGATTGTTTGACTTTTTCATAAAGCTAAACATACAATGATATAGATAAAAAAACATTATATATTAATAGTTCAAAAATTTGATCTGGTTATTGTAGTAGACCGAGTTAAACAGTATGAGGCAATATTTTCTCTTGGGTGTTTTAATATAGAGTAACAACTAACTAATTGATCATCATCAGCCGATACCTATGACAGAACATAGACCTCCAAAAGTAATCTACTCTGATCGGTTCAGCACTGTCTGCATCCAGTGGATTCCCGCAATCTTCACCAAACCGTCGGTGTACTTAGTGGGAGGCTTTCCAGCACTACATTTACCGGTATGCAGCCTCCACTCTAGGATCTTACTGTCCCATTTGCCGATAGTCCATCGAGCAATGTTCATTGCCCATTATCACGTAAATCTAACAATCATTAGGGCTGTGTCAGTGAAATTTCTTCTGCGGATCTCCTCATTTCTGATTCAATTGCACAGAGATCCTTTGAGCCCTCTTCATTGCCCTTTGAGTGACTCTGGGCTTTTTAACTAATAAGAGTACTAAAATTATAAACGGAATGCTATCTGATAAAGCCCATACAAATTATATCCTTTTAAAAGGCTGTTATATTATCACTAAATATATTTAATTACAATAAAATCTATTAAAATCCATTCATGATAATGTCAACATTGTCATTAATATGCTATTATATACTTAAAGCTATTTATCAATTTGGTTACCAAAATATATTTTTGCGTCTTGTTTGATTGAAAAGAAATATAAATAAATTATTATTAACAAGCTTTATTTTCACACAAATACAATAGTTCCTTTTTCCACCGCCAACAAATAATAAAAAAGTTATAAACAATATATTAAACGAATGACAAAATTCATGCTTCACAAACAATTTTTGACGGTTCATAACAAAACAGTATAAAGATTTAAGATATAATATCCGGAATTTGTACTAAAATATAAATACTTAACTACAACTACTCGCTAAATGTACAGTCAACCCTCCTAAAATGTAGAGTACCGTGTTATATAAAACCCGCGCTATACGAAACTCAGAGTTATTACAAATCACACTATTCATACCGCGTTATAAAGAGACCAAGAAATATAAGACAAGATAAATGTAAATATTTTGGAAACACTTGATCACCAACGAAACGTTCAGGAAGAGACTTTGAGACAACTGGAACCGACGTTGGAGACAGCTGAGATATAAGCTGGAATATTTATATAAACATATGCAGTTACTCATGGGGTACGCAGGAAGAACTTATGGGATGTCGCTGAACAGAAACTGCGTTGTAAGAGCACTGCTAGGAGGGCTGGAGCAATTACGACTCCGCGTTCTCAGAGTACCGCGTTATAAGAGGGTCGACTGTAAAAGAAACTATGGAATATTGAAATGTATCACACGCGATATAAATATATATTTATCCGACATATTTGCACTAAGCAGCTCCATATAAGACAGCGCTGCGTTTCTTTTTAATATGAAAATATATCTATTACTCGTCGAGCCCGATTATATTCAGGATGCCATGTCGACTTCTTATTGATACTAGGTTAGAAATTAGTGCCCTGTAAAGAAATTGGAATACCTATCTACTCACCAAATCTACCTAGACGGAGATCCTCCATAATATACATTAGAGAACAGCCAAATTACGGATACATTTAAAACTTTCAACATTCACTTCAATACTAAAACGACATTTGAATAATCATTTCATAGACAATATATTTTTTTTTAAATAGACATTAATTCATCGCTATACATACAAAAGAGGTTTCATTTAAGATAATATTTGACATTTATATTTTATTGTTGGCCGTGTTATTATAATTATACATGTTTCACACATTCTGGCAACGGATGTATCATTTATTGTCAAATTTTACTTCTTTTAAATACATTTAGTTATTTAGATATAATTTTTATTATATTTGTAGTGGATTGACTCTGCTATATTGTTGTCAAAAAATTACTCTGAATATTTTTTTTAAGTACAGGTTTAGACAATTTTTTACCGGTTTATTATCGTAGGCCAAGAATATGATAAAAACACTAATACCGATTTTATTAAAACTATAAATTAAACTTACGAATAGGTGTAGATTTTATATTAATCAATGTGCACACTTAAAAAATATCACTAAAACCTATAGAATGCCTGTAAAAAGTTTAAAATGTAAAATTATATTTTGTTAAATATCAAACAGAACTTGACAGTGACAGTTGTGTTGACATATTATATATTTACGATCGAAAATAAAATGTGCTGTAATCAACGACAAATGCATAAGTAATATGGCGTTAGGTTTTGTAATACTTAAAAAATAGTGTTAGTTAATCAATATTAATTTGTCACGTTTGCGATGTTATCATAAATTTCCTGATAAATTTTGCATTTACCCCGGCTTTAATTCTAAGAACACTATGTATATCTTAACCTAATAATATCCCTTCATCGTCGAAGGCACAGAGCTCGCCACGCGGATAAATACACTACATTCTTTGGGTGCTTGACACAAAATTCATTAAAAGTCTATTTCACGTTTTTGACAGGACATTGGGGAAAATAAAATGAAAAAAATACAAAATTATAATGTACATCTCAAACTTATTGAATTTTTTCCTAAGAAAAGAGAGGAAAAAACATAAGTGTTTGTAAATCTTTATATATTGGATTAAATAAACATAATCACTCTTTATACATTTTAAAATGAGTAAAGAGGATTGTCTATACTACAACGCTTTTCCTATTCCCTCTGCGCAAAAGACTCTAGCTTGTCCTTAAGGACATTACAGAATGGTCATTCCATAATTGGATAATGTTGCACAGTTCTCGGGGTTAGGGGATATGCTCTCATTCAACAAACACTAAGGAAGACTTGCCCGCAAAATTGATCAGTCATTTTTTTGTATATAAAAATATACCACTCACTGTTCTAAGTAAACTTCACCTTCATTTCCGAGACGAGCATCCAGTTCATACAAGCCAAAGCAAACTCTCATCAAGGTAGTTAGTATATCTTAATATAGTCAAGGCCATTAAGTTTTTAGTGAATATAATTAATGTTATATTTACTATAAGTAAAATATAAAACAAAACAACATTGTATAGAGCAAATTAATCTTAAGAGATCCTCAGATTTTTACAATAAATTATGTGGGTTTCTATAAATTTTATAGTATTTCCATCAAGTGGTATTAAAAATGAAAAGTTATTATAGAATTTCATTGAAGAAACTTCTCTGTTCCCAGTATTCTCTCATGTTTAACTAAAAGCCTGCACAATAATTACAATTGTGGTATGAATTATGTTAAAAACAAAAAATATATGAAAATAAATTAAACATAAGACATTTTTAAATTTATATCTGTGATATAAATCTGTGTTGTTATATTACAATGGATGAAATATTTTAGGCTCCATGTTACTATCCTGAACACAATGTATGTATAAATATGTATCAAAAACATATTTGACTGAAAACCACCCTTTTGTTTTAAAAGACATATATCTATGTTTAAAGAAAGGTAATTTTTCTAAATACTCGCTATTTCTCTTTATATATTGTTACCTCAAATCTATGATAAGTCATAAAAAGTATAAGAATATCTTTTCAATTTCATTTGATAGTTGGTTTTAGAAATGGCAAATCTCCTATTGATTATATAAAGTAAAATACCACATAACAACAAATTACTTTCATATTGTCTTTAAGAAAAAAAGATCTTTTCTTAAAGGCAATATGAAAACAAAGAAATCACCTGTCAGTGTAAATTGGTAATTAATAAGAATTGCCATTGTAATTATGAAATTTTTAGTTGTTTACGAAATACCTTCAATAATAAACCTACAGAAATCTGTAAGTATGAAGAATATGTTGATTTAGAGTGTAAAGAAAGAAAGATAGGGTATAAGTACTATAGAAGTGAAAGGAGAATAGTTGAGTAAAACAGTAATATAGTCGAAAAGAATAGGTGCATTCACATGCTGAAATCGAATGGAAAATTGCCTCTACAGTATTGAAAATCTCTATCATTAAACAATATTTATCAATACACATTTTAGTACATTTTTTAGTCATTGTAAATAAATAGATTTTTTTTCTTCATTCCCACTTTTCGGTGTATGTGCGTCATTATACAGTTTGCTTAAAATCGTATTTTTTAAAGTATGGTGTTAAATTACATAAGATTGTCTCTAGTAAAACTACTGGTTATGCCTTGGTATCTCCATTCAGTTTGTAAATGTTGCGTTGTCGTATGTCCCCTTTCCCCTTCATCTGTTCGTGTCAGTGTAGTGTGTATCTCCCCCCGCCGGTCCCTCCCCGCCCCTACCTGCGTCTCGTCGGTCGTGTGGGCGCGCATAAGTAGAGCAGTAGCAGCAGCAGCGCAAGGCAGCGTGCAAGCAGCATCGCGGCGGCGGCAAGCGCGCGCAGCAGCCGCAGGAGCGAGCGTGCGAGCGCGCGCGCGGTGGCGAGCTCCGGCCGGGATCATCCTGTGCCGCACTTACCGCTCTCGAACACGCCCTGCCCAAAGACAAACGGCAAGAGTTAAATAACGTCACATGCACTTGAACAGGAAACAGACTTAACAGACAGTTTCAAAATTAGAAATCAGTTTATTATATAATATTTTCTAAAGATATGTACTGCAGTAAACAATAGAAAAAAAGACACAAAATAAAGAAGAACACGTAAATATGACGTGAATGCACAAATTTTGTAATGGTAGATAATAATATTATAAATATTCAATCATGTAGATAAAAGGGTAAAAAAGCAATAAATAATAATATCACAGAAAAACAGTAAAAAAAAGCCAGATTCTAAAGTTATAAAATTCAATTCCTCGTAGAATTCCAAAAGGTTTGTTAATTAAATTTAAAATTTCCCAAAGTATAATAATTACAAAAAAACATGAAGCCCATACAAAATTGTGAATCTTTGGGCACCTACAACTCGGGAACCCATCCACATACTAACAAAATTCCAACGGCTCTGATCTTATCTATGCGAGATCTGTCTGTATGACAGCACCAGCTCCTACTCTTTGTAGTTCTTGAGATTGAAAATTGTTGACGGACGGACGGACATTGTCGTTTAAATAAGGATATAAATAATTGTCTTTATACCTTGCGGAAAAAGGGCGAGAAGGCGACGAGCGAGTCGCGTGTGAGCGGCGTCGCGTGGAGGGGGCAGCGCGCGTCCTGCGCACACGCAGATAATAACCGCCGAAGGAACGACTCCAACTGCGGGCGGCGAGCGCGAGCGAGTGCTTCAGACGACCACAGCGCGCGCCCCGGGAACGGAATCGCAGCCACCTAAAGTGCAACACGGAAACCATTACTCATCATCATTTAGTAGCAACCTCAAATGAAGTTGGGCGGTCAGTTCGACAGAACTATGTAGATCCTGATCTATTCTTTTCAATGAAGTCTAATCAAAATATGTCAGTTTTCTTATATCGTCAAACCACTTTCTTCTCTGTCTTCCGGATGCTCCTTTTCCGAGAATTTTGCCCTCGATAACGTGTTTTAGAACCTTTGTTACTGCTAGCAAGGAAGACAAGACAAACAGGAGACGCACATATTTTAAGTTTTAGTGAACGTACATACAATTGTAAAGTAATACTAATTAAATATTGTAATAGTGTTTCTTTAACTAATTTTAAATTACATTTTTAATAATCTTAAAAATAATATATAAAAAGGTAATGCGTTTGGGCTTTATGTTCCCATACCAATAATATTTAACGCTTCGTGTATATAAAATTACAATTTGATAAATTAGGAATTTTATGTGAGAGCCAATACTTTCATCTGATTTGGTGTAGTTGATGAGATTTTAAATCACCGCGGAATGGTACAGTATTTCCTTTACCCTTGTACAATCGACGCATACGCACTGACCTTGTGGCCATAAACGCGTCGCATCGCCAGGTAGAGGTCGCGGAAGCGGCGGTAGCGGCGCAGCAGCTGCCAGTGGCAGTGCGGTCCGAGCCACACCCGCACCTCGTACTCGTGGTGCGTTCCCGCCCCGGCGCCGCGCACCACCCACCCGGGTATGCTCACAACCTCCGCTGGGGAGAGTATTTAATAAATTCAATATGGAACCGAACATGCCTCTGCTCGCTAAAATGTTTACACAGCTTCATATAGCAATAACAAAAAAAAGACAATAATTCCACTGATTAAAGCAGCTTTTAAACCCAAACATATTAAACTCAAAGTGTTTTAAGACATGAAGTGACACAGAGACATACCATCAAAGAAAGTCTTACTATAGAGAATTGATCGATAATACAAAGAGTCAGTAGTCTTTGATTGTGCACAATAAAAAAATGATTAATAATTAAAAAATTGTAGACCTACCAAAGTCAATGGGATGCGTAAGTCCTGGCGGGGCGGTGTGGTCCTGTAACATAGAAAATGCAAGGATGAGAGAAGGTCGGTGAGCTGTAGTTACTCAGAGGATGATGATGACTGAACATGATTTTCGTCAATCGTGTTAGTACGTGCGGGGGTGTTGGGAATTGCATAAATGAATCCCCGGGACAGGCTATAATAGCACAGCGTTAGAGGCCGCGCTAGTATTCCAAAGGGAGATCCCGTGACCTCTCCAAACGCTGATGACGACCACCGAAGGGGTTTTAGTAGATAAAAATTCCCACATAACCCTGACTTCCCCCAGAAAAAAAGGTATTTTATCCAAGTTTTCATTTGCAATTAAAAAAAAGGTCGGTAAAGAGCAGTAAGATTATTTTTATTTAACGAAGCGACAAGACTACATGAAGACGTTGACTTAATTGTAAGTGATAAGCCCGCCGCAATGTAATGCTAGTTACTTTTATATAAACTGTACCATATATTTCGTCAATATTATACAAAAGAGGGTACGTTTCGTTACCCCAACAAAGTCACTACAAGCTACAGCCCTCTTTAAACCGGAACACGGTTAGCACTCTACTATTACTTGACGGTTTTCATCACCAAATGCAGGTATTTATCATGTATAAATAAATGTCTGTCTATTAGATTAACTATACTACAAGGTGTGTAGAACACAATCACTACTTAAATACTTTAAAGCTAAATAAGGTTATTAAATAGCCAGTTACTGTTATGTTATTATAGAAATAGAAAATATTAATTTGCGCACACATTATGAAAGACAGTAACAAGTACAATAAAATAAAACAAAATAAATACTAGAAGAACATAAGCTTGAATGTATCGCGGTATGTATGCAAAAAGGGCTCAGCATAGGTCATGGTGTTAGCCATAAAGCTGATTTTCAGTGAGCCCTGAAATGTAAATGTAAAATAAAATAAAATCATCGAAATTGAGTAGTGTTATATTAGTTGTAAACTGACGTGTATAGGAACGGGTACGGGAAGGCGATCGTCGTCCCGCACACGCTGAACTTCTGTCGGATGTGCGTCGCGTGCGTTCAGTGGATCGCACCACGCCCGCTCGCAGGGCAGCTCGTCGTTCGACGTCGACACGTTATCCGATGCTTCAGCTTCCGTCTCTTTTAACCTAAAATTTTAAATAATAAAAAATTAAAAACTCCTCATTAAAAAAGTTTTTGCTGGAGGTACGTTCTTATTACCTTAGCCGTGTAATCTCCGGCTATCAAGAATAGGACTAAGGTAAGCACTACCTGTCGTAGAAGACGACTGAAAGGTTGTTCGGGTTCGCGGAGGCCGTCACTGTCCATTGAGTGAGCCTAGGTCGAACGACAACTACGAAGTGGCTTCGTATCTTGGCGTAGCATACAATATATACTAGAGAGGGCAATATCTCTCTCGGCGATGTGCTTAGCAGCAGTGTAGGGGAAGCACCGGTTGAGTTCCGTAGGAAATCCCGGAGTTTTAGTGGATATAAATACCACATAACCCTTCCCCCCTCCCCAACAGGACGGTTTCTTTTAAAGATTACTCCCGTTACAAAAAAAGGTTTCTATTACCTGTGAAGCAGCGGGTCGTCAAAAGATTGTTCCGGGTCAGGGGGAGTCTCCGTGGCAACATGCATGTCGCTCTCGGACAGCGTAAGCGACGGCGTCTCCTGAATCGGGGTGACCATGATCGGCCGACGGCTTGGCTGGTTGTCGAAAAACGAATATTGAAGTGCCATCTCCAAGCGGACGTACTTCTTCTGTAGCTCTTGAAGCACCTGTAAATTGCAAAGTTTTATTAAGCCTATCATGCATTTTGGAGCATGAGGTATGAGTATGAAGTCGATCATGCTTTACTGTCTATGATTTGAAATGAAAAGGATGTTGGATAATATACACTACATGCTAAGCAAGTTAGTGCAACTTACGGCGATTTGCCGATTAAGCTCTTCCTTGGAGCAGTCGTTCTCCAGTGAGGAAATTACGAGTAGCTTCTGCGATGCGATGCGCGAGCACAGCCTCTGCATCGCGCGCAACGCCTCCGCCTCGGTTACTTGCCGACGCGTTCCTTTGTCTCCTGTTCAGTAACGTTCAAGTTAGCTTATTACTATAGAAGTAACCAAATAGGTTCACGCCTGACTTAAATTTCTCTTTTGATCGTAGGTAATATGGTATATTTTCTGAAAATCTTCAGAAGCTCTAATGTAACTCATATCTTTTTCATAATTATATAATAATCTTCATTATATAGACTTGGTAAATAAATTTACCAACTGAACGGTTACTATTTTATATCATTAAGAAATAAACTGTTTTTTCTGCGACTATTTTCAACAAACTTTTTTTTGTTTAGTAGAGGAAGTTATCGAAAAGATTGGAGTCAGGGTTATGCGGAGATTTTTACACATTAAAAACCACTCGGTGGTCGTCCTCAGCGTTCGGAGAGGACATGGGATTTGTTTGGAACACAACCGCAGCTTCCCTAACGCTATAACAAGATAGCCCCTCCCCCGGATTGGTTTATGCGACACCTAACACCCTCGTGTGTTTTCAATATTGAGTTATCCATATCTCATACCGAGCTTTGTAACAGGTAACAAGGAATGGTTTGAAATTATAAATGGCAATAATGTATTGCTAAAACAAAGCACCTGTGATCCTCTTGCGATACTTGGTCCTCTGATGCCTCTCCTCGGGCGATCGCTCCACTGAGCTAGAAGACTGCCCTTCAACAATTCGCGGCTGTAATAGATATATATACGATATAATACAAGTTACCTAGTTACAAAATATTTATATATACAAAGTTTTTTATTAAACCTAAGGGGTCCCACACAAAAACTCACGGGACCCAAACCAGCCCCACATGCTCGTAATGCACCTTACTAATCAACGAACAAGGATCAGGCATCCCACCAAC
This sequence comes from Pachliopta kotzebuea, assembly GCA_018246255.1. NCBI lineage: Eukaryota > Metazoa > Arthropoda > Insecta > Lepidoptera > Papilionidae > Pachliopta > Pachliopta kotzebuea. Next base: position 1,321 of record DWLS01005736.1, on the reverse strand, counting down.
TCGCATTAGATCAGCTTGGTGGGAGATGGCCTTAATTTCTCCAGTGTTGGAGAAGGCCCATGTTTAGTAGTAGACGTCTATCGGCAATGTAAAGTAAACCATATTAATTTATTTATGTATAGGGAACCTTCTTCGCACGCTGCGTTGGCGGTTTTCACCTTGTTGTAATCCTCGGTACTGGACATGTCGTCGCTGTCGTCGGGAGGTGCGGGCCCCAAGCGGAAGCGAGGTCGTGCCGGCTCGTCTGCGGGGGTGGAGGTGTGCGCGGGGTTGATGGTGGGAAGCGCAGGCAGCTGCTCTGGTGAACTGGTAGCCGTGTGGAAAGTCTCGTCGGTCGGCAGAGCCGAGTTCGGTGTCGGCAGTGGATCCAAGCTCAAGCTCAGGCTGCGGAAACCAAACTAATGTGAAATTTTCTCTATTTTTATAAAGTAGACATCAGATTTTAATTAAATAATAGAACTACTTTTTCACGCGATGGTTAGCCGCTTGCTTAGTAACACTTACAATTCCTTCATCAGTGAGCTAATATCATCAATTACTATTGTTATTGTCTATATCCAATATTGGACTGCCGCAGGCTTTTGATGAGGAATCATTTTGTAATGATCGTTTTAGACAAATAAGAACTGACGTACTGGAACTGGCGTATCCTCGTGCTAGAAGTTTCACGATCCCATACAATCAGGAGAACTACACATTACTTTATAAAACCCTAACCTTTCTAGGAACCTTCCAATAAAGTTCAAGTGGTACCCGCTCATATAAAAGACGTGATTCACAAACCTGAGCTTCTTATTCCTGAACAGTTCCCGCTCGGCGGCGGTGAGTGGGTCCAGCTCGCCGAGAGTGTCGGAAGTGTCCGTGCCCAACGAGCAGCTGCGCGCACGCCGCAGCACCAGCTCCGACTTGCTCCTCTTCACACCCGACGGGCTCGCCGGCGATGTGTCACTGTCATTCTCTAAAATCAAGAACGGATCCAAATCAACCATACGACCATACAGCAACAACATTTTGTATTAAAGTATTTAAAAAATTGTTTCGCTTCATTCGAGAACGAATGTAAAGGATCCCACAAAACTCACGAGACTCAAGCCAATCTCACCTGCTCGTTGTACAGCCTGCTGATCAATAAACGAGGTTCTGGTTACCCACCAACCCACGTTGGACTAATATGGTGGGGGATGACCCCTCACTATTGAAAGAGGATAAGTCCAGTAGTGGATAGGTTGGGGAAAAAGAAATTTATTATTTTTATATGAACTTCAGGACTTTATTTAACATGCTTCGGATTGTCCGATTTGGGTCAAATATGCACCGTTTT
>DWLS01005735.1:0-12376 GCA_018246255.1 Pachliopta kotzebuea | reverse complement strand
CCGCGTGCCCAGCATCAGATAAGCTGTATACGTCGTATTAGACGAGTCAGCGCTTTCATCACCAGAATATATATAAATAAATAAAATAAAAAAACATAAAAAGTGGTGTTAACAGTTACAAAGATTTGTGTTTATCTGTGGCATCTATACTTTACTACTATAATACAAAGAATAAATATATTGTATGAAGATTATAATTTTTTCAAGTTTAGTTTTAAGTTTAAGCACCACATGGTAAAAGTTTTGTTTTGACAGCTTTCCTTAACATAATATGATAACTAGAATCAATTCATACTTCCTTGTTTAAACACATTTAATTTAACAGTTACATTTATATCTTTATGTGAAACTCTATTATGCAATGTTTTAATAATGGTGCATATTTATGTAAAAATTTTCTAATTAGTTCTAATAAACAATGTTGAAAAATCTAATTATGTATTACAGTATTTACTTTTTAAATAACTTATTCAAATTATGCACTTCATGTTCAGTAATTTTTCAATATACATTATCATAAAATTACAAAATGATAAATACTCTTATCACAGAGATAATTATTTCAATTGTACTGTAAATTTTTTAGATATGTTTCCGTTTGCTTTGCTAATTAATCATTCGAAAATATAGAACAAAAAGTTCGATTTTCATGTTTGTTTAGTATATAAGTAAAAGTACTTAACTTATAAATATATAACAGAAATTTTGTTTATTACTATATTCTATTTAAATTATTTTATAATGTTTTCGTAAAAGTTTAACTGGTTAATATTCTAATAATGTAATTATTAGAACAATTATATTTATATGTTTTAATAACCTAATTCTTAATTTTTTGACATAAACAACGTACCTTTTTCGTCATACTCTGAAAGGGGAGTGCGCCCAGGATGACATGGTCATCGATTCTATCATACCAGCGCCTGCTGCTCAGCTTTTCCATCATGACATTGTACAAAAGCGTTGGATAAAACGTTACTCTCGCAAACATCGCGGTGCCCTGTCAACACACAATCAGCGGTGTACATGTAGAGAATGCGACAGCAAATTATAACGAGTAATAAGTCAGGCTCGGTTATGACGCTACCATGGTGAAAGCTGGCTGCTCTCTGTGGTGGGGATTGAATTAATTTTCTCGTACAAACTTCCTTACGCACTGGCCAGGGTTTGTTTTGACAGCGGCTGTCAGACTTGCACCGGAGACATTGTGTGCAGAAATTGCAGGTTGGAATATGATCAGTAAAATTATCCAAAAAAATATTTCTATAAACCTGAGGTACACGGACAATTACACTGTAATGTATTTAATAAATACAACAAAACATACGATTTTATAGCATAAGCGATTCAAGCGTTTCAAGATTTATTTACTTCAATATTAATTTTCTAAGCTTCGTAATTAAAATTTAATTACGAAGCTTAGAAAATTATATGCGAACCTCGTTATTAATTAATTATCCTTATTAGTTACATGTTAATTTACTTTAAGATTTATTTTCGATGTTCATGTTACATAAATATGAAATTCGACTAAATACTCCTTTAATATTCTTAAGTATTTGCTAAGACATTATCTACAGGCGCTTTCTTTATAAATATTTTAGACTTCGATTTAAATATAGATAAAAATTTAGGAAAATTTTGACTACAACGTTCTTTCCTGAATTTTTTTAGAACTACTTAGTTGGCAGTAATCACTTTGATGGTGTTATGAAAATAACCCTCAGGCAGGTTAGACATTACTATCCTGTTGGACGAATGATTATTTCTTACCATCAAGTATATAGCGTGCTCCATTGCGTTTTTTAAAAAAATTAAGCATGCATATTAAAGTTTTTATCTGTAAATCTCAAACAAAAACTTTAATCTGATGTATACCTCTGACCGGCAAGTAGCTTATATGCTACTGTTCGTTCATGTGATTGGGCCTCCAGTATTCAATCTCTTGTCTGCTCCGACAGCATATCAATATTTACATCACTTATACATTCCACACAATTAAACGTTGAATAAACTTTAATGTATTTATCTGCTTACGACTTAAAATTTGAATAAATTTCCATTTACATTCCTTCTACATTACCATTATTAAAGGTGTTAGTATCCCACCAAATCTATATGCAAATGATGCTAATAATCCCCAAGTTTTGTTAAAAATAGAAATCCGTAACTTGAATCTCTCCCCTTACATATTTTTTCCTGTGAGTTCCATTTTGTTATGCAAGTTATTAATTAGCCGGTCGTGGCGGGCTCCTCACAGAAATTCGAAAGAGATATCATCGTGGTGATGTATCGGCGGCATTTGTCGCGCGCAGCGGGGCGCACCGGCTGCTGCTACAAATTAAATTAGAGAGACAGGTAAAAACTAAACTCTCTTGCCAAATCCTTTATAACTCACAAACGAACAGCAATAATCATCAAAGAAATTGTAATTTATTGCTACATAAAAATATTTATATATGTACATTATAAGCAAATAATTAACAAATATGCATACTGCCAACTGTTTATGAAGACGTTATCTGTATAATAAATGTTTTGGAAATTTATTTATAATTATGTTATTATAAAAATACATATTTACAAAAAATACAGAAATATTCTCGGATTTTTCTACATATATTTCAATATAAGAGCAGTTAAGTGAATTTATTGTTTCAATTGCATCAAATACAGGCGTGCGTAACGTGCTTTTTACTTACGTTTTAGGTGAAAAATTCAATAAGATAAATACTTCCCGAGAGCGGAACCATGGGCGATCACTAGATTTACATAGATTCCATCTATACTAATTTGTCTATGACTCCCGTATCGTAACAATTCAAATTAAAAAAAAACTATTGTCTCTGTTCTTCCTTTTATTCCACAGATAATTAATTAAGTTTATCGCGATACAATGTTCTCGGAAACGATGCAAAGGGGTCACGGGTCAGAGAATAACGAGTAAATAATTAAATTTAACGACACGCATTTGTCCGGAGACGCACAATGGGCGTGCACACGGCCGTGGTGCTGACGATGCTCACCACTCCAAGTTGTGGTGGAAACAAAACTTGGTATTAATTAATGTTAGATATAATGACGAACAGATGTCATTATTTCACTGTATAATTAGTTACAGCTAGTTTAAACTTCCATTGCCACGCGCTAGAAAGGTGGCGCGCCTAATTACTTTACGGTTTTGCTATAATTTTTTCATAACTCAAATTAATACTAAGGTCAAGTAAGATCGAAATCCGTCGAACAGTGTAACATTTTAACATTGGCTAATCATAACATTACTCATCACCAGTTAGTTAAAAAGTACAACGAGAATACACGTTGATTTCTTTGTGGTTTTTTGTAGACTTTCTATTCCATATCCAACAAAAAAAGTGAAGGTAACTTAGGACCTTTACATATTATACATTGAAATGGGCCTTTAATTATGATGTTAACACTGCAACTCATGGACCTATACCAGGACTGAATATTTCTTTATGAATAGGTTAATTTTATGAATTAAAAAAAATTGTGAGTACTCTCAAAAAAGGCTTTTATTAAGTTTCTTAGTTATTTTTAACACATGGTGTGAATTAATGCACTTAACTATTATATTTGTGACGGAAAAGAGAATGTACATATGTAACACACTGTATAAATTGTTTTGTGGTAGTTTAATATATATACTCGTATATAATAGATTTACCGAAAATTTATTAGCAGATGGCGATTGCAATTTTTGCAAATAACGTGTCTGTTTTTTGTTTTGCAGAATTGAGGTGTGTACTCAATACTGGAATATCTCCCAGACCCCAGTAAATTTAGATTTAGAAAATCATACGGCTCCACCAGATACGAGGGCCGCGATGATTCAAACGCCGTTAAATAACTTGACTGTAAGGTTTATCCATTCTCCTTCTAAATTAACCGCTCCGGAGAGCCGACACAAAGTGCACTAAGCCCCGATACGTAATCTCATCTGTCATCATTAACGCCACAGCATCCTAATAAGTCTGCTACAATAAATAAAGTGGGTATATTAAAGAAATGCGCTTCGTATAATGTAGGATCTCCACACTGAGTACTTCACAATACGAAATACATTTTTAATAGGCACTATATTTTATTAACATTCACATGACGTTAATTACTTTGCTGCCATGAATTTTGGTTCTGTATATATTGAAAAAATAAGAGTCGAACGTTTTAAATTGTGTATTTTATTTTCAAAATCGCTGCACTAGCTATTGTGGCCTGTTCGTATAAACTGACAAATAGACAAATTGAATAACAAAGACGATCCCTTTATGAGTTGGGAACTGAGGTTGACCTTGTAGCATAATTCCCGGAAAACGGATCGACTTTTGATACTAACAATTAATAAGAATAACTATAATCGAAATAGTGTTCTCTATTTGACCGCCATGCTTCAGTTTGAAGAAGGCATCTCATGATGATGATAACAAACTTTTAGTCTGTTACTTATAAAACTGTGCTGATGTGTACTAAATATTTAACTTCACTATGAATAGTCGAATGTTGTAATATTCTTATGTAATTGACATTGCCCTGAAAGTCTGTTTATTATATTTTACCAGAGTTCTGGTGTTCACGATGGGATAAGATAATAAGTCTCACTATCCTCATTTACATATATAAAAATTACTCGTACAACACGAGGTTTATACGTTATAACTATACTACCCTGAGTATGGGCGCGTTCTACGAGAATATTCCTACAGCGCGTTATCCTATAACTTGTAAGTAAAGTAGCGTGTTATAGTGTGGATTACTTCATCAGCAACAACTCTTATATTATGCTTTATTATAGTAAGGGGTAAAAGCTCCGGAGTACCGGCGACGTTGTCACAGCGCGGGCTCGCTTGTAGCGGACACGTGACGTACCGCGGGCGTCTTTACATCGTGTTAATATTCAAAATTATTTTTATAACGCTGCATCCACCACCACGTGCGAAGGTCATCGCCACGATGAACATTCGCAGCGCCGGGTTTAAACTTAGGCCTCACACTCAGCTCGGCGCCTGGAGTCGTAAAGTGATAACGCTCGTTACACCGGTGATTACATCAGTAACAGTATTTAAACCGCGTTGTCCTATCTACTTATTCGTTAATAAACAAGTCTAAACATTTTTAAATTCATCGTCGTCATCAGACTGCGAAGGTGTTATTTTGGACACCTGACTTCGCGAGGAACGCCCTTGAGCCCGAGGTTCGGTTCCACGCATATCCAGTAGCAGCGTTATTCATGTTTTAGGTTTATGTTTTAAAATAAAGGTTAAATTGTTGTTTTAAGAGCAACAATTAGACATTTGATCAAAAAATTTAAGTTTTTACCAAATTTTATCAGCCGCGTATGTGTCTAAAATATAAATAATTGTATTGAAATTTTGTCAAAGCTTACGTTATATTTCACAGTACTTAAAACCATCTTTTCCCAACTCGATACTAACATTATTATCATCTTAAGTTATCATACATTAAACAATCGCTTTGTTCATTTCATCTCATTATTTCCTTGTGTCACTTAGACCTACTAACTGATGTTCTATTTTATTTATTTATTTATTCATCCCTTCCGACACTGCAAAGGCTCCAGATAACATCATCTGCTGCAGCAGATGATGAGTTAAGTCCTGTTCAACTTCATATCGCAATATTCTGTATTATCATTTTGTTTCTAATATTGTGTGTGTGTTGAATAAAGTTTCTTTCTTTCTATATAGTAATGGGGTCCGGTACATGGTGCGGATTCCGATCATCCACAACATTCCTCATCAGTACATAGATAGCCTGCACAGAATCGCTTATATGTGCTGGTGGAGCGTCTTTAGGACTGGATTCCCTCGCGCTTGATGCGCGCCGAGCTTTATATTCAAATCGGGCATCCAGGCGCGCCCGCCGCCTTTCCTTGAAAGGTACGCCGCGAAGGTCATCGCACCGTTTGATTTCGGTTTTTTGGCGGAGCAGCCGATACGCATCTGGGTTGGTTGTGGTCCCTCACCGCGGGCCGGCCGCGTCCGCGAGATGTCTCCGCGGCGGACTGATAAAGTCAGCGTCCCGCAACCGGCTCACGGACCCTAACGAGCCACTGAGTAATGAGACGCGCCATTGTGACCCCAACAATACCGCTTCCGATCACCATTGTTTCTGTTATTTCAATGATATCTCGCGCCGCCTGCGATGTCAGTTAATGCCGTCTGTCTTTATTAATTTAGTTCGTTGTTGGTATTTTCTCAATGCGGTAAAATGAAACAGATGAGTTAGTTGAACATTTTTTTTTTTAATTTTTCACCTTTGGTAATTTTCCATAATTAGGCGGAGCTTATTTGCAAATTCGAAGACCGAAAGTTGATGCAAATCGGATGGCTGAGATGCGCCGGACGGCCGGCGATCTGCATACAATGAGCTGCGGCATCGCTCCAGTTTATCCGTAATTTACTGCTGATGCCTTCCTCGCCGAGATGTCGTTTCGAGATAGCCGCTGCCTAATTTAAAACATATATATTTTTTCCTCGTGTTGTGCTACTTATGCCGCATGATCGGGCTATTCAGTAAATTCTTCAGCTGAATCGTTTGACGGCACCGTAACCATCACTATTATCACGTCCATTCTTGCAGGAGAGGCTCTCACAAGAAACGTCGCTCGGACTGACTATAAACTATACGGATAATTCATTTTTTCGTCTTTCTTTCCTCCTTCTTTCATTCATCATGTCTTCCAAAAAATAAGTCTCTAATGCACCATTCGCATCATATGCAACGTCCATTATCAGGACGTATGGTGTTGTATATTTTCGAATTTTTAATAAAATAAATATGGCACACCGTTATACGGTTTTACCAGATGTATATTTAACGTAAGACAAAATGTTTATAAAACAAATCCGTGTAAATAATTGTAAGGGGTGTAAGGGTGTAAAGTTTTAATAAACAATGCTAGTTATTATCTGTTGACCACCAATTACAGCGCAAGGAACGCCCTCCGCTGACAAATTGCAACGCCCCCCCCCCCCGCGTCTATTCACATGTACAACATGGCTGCCCAGTGCCGGGTACTTAAATTAGCAGTTGTTTAATATTCATTTATTTTTATAACTCATATTTCTTCGTTACGTACGATTCATATTATATAAATTATGTGACAGGTAATTTATTAATTTCTCATTTTAAATGAACTGAACTTTTCATACAGAATACAGATAATACTTTTTTTTTGGAAGAAATTTGTTAGTGAAATGGAATTACGATATTTGTCAATATGTCAATGTTGCTCTTTAAATATCTTATATTTTTATAATTCAAAGTTATGAACTACACGATCGTTTTAAATTGTTGACAATTTATCAGTTCGTAGAGTTGCGTGCAGGCGCAGGCGGCTGCTGAGTTTGGTCTGTAATTACTTTGTAACGCTGCAGGTGTTTGTACTTTTGTATGTCGATGTATATCGTGCGAGTAAACGCTTTGCTATGTTGTGTTAAATGTCTTACAGGCAATTTTTTGCAGTTTTAAGGACAAAAACTAATAATCTTTAGATACCGTAATAAAAATCGTCTATGGTTTACATTTTTGTTATAGTATTCATAGACAAGTGCACACGTTCACTCTGGTAAAACATATTCGTCTTTTCTGTGTTTAGATATACCGGCGACTGGCTACATTACCAAAAGCAATTATGATTAATTACTAAAAATAATTGATATAAGAGATAACAAAATATAGGAAGAGTCTTTGATTCGTTTATTATAATCGTTATCGTATTATTCGATGGACGTCCAGTCCTTTGATTTCAGTTACTCCACATGGGTGTTTCATATGGTTGTGTTGTTTGTTTCATTCGTTACGTTATATTAAAGTAATCTTTACGTAGATATATACATAAAGAGTTTATTGAAATTACACAAAACACATATATTAGAATGTTTTACACAAGAATAGTTAGCTGGTTTTACATAATGTATAAGACGTAAATATGTTTGTGCGCGTGCTGCATTGTCACAAAACGTAACGTTAAGTCGTTTTACTTTTAATCAATGCTGTAAATATTTATAAAAAATAATTTTGATACTTTTAACGGCAACATATTATATTATTAACTCCCAGAATTCCTTAACGATGGGATTTATTATAGTTTACAGCTGGTTTTAATATGTTCCTATCGCAATCAGTTCTCTCCGCTTACTTTATTGTGAGAAGATAATTTCTCCGCCAAAAATTGACGATAATCACCGACATAATTAAGCGGTGATGTTTATAATAAGGGTAGTTTGGTAATGAATGTGTTTAGCAACCCGTAAAGCTGTCGCCGTAACTCTGAGGAGTGAGAGGAGCGCGGCTGAGATCTTAATCGTCACTAAATCTGTGGAAACGGCGCGGTTTCATGCAAACGAAAATTAAAAAGAAAAATGGCGGCGCAATGAAAATACGCAGGTGCAGTTTTGAGAGAATATATTACGAGAAATATAAATCGATGGTGCGCTATTACTGGGCTTGTTTATCTGAATGTGTCAATATATACTTCACGTATAATTAGAGCAAATGTTAATGTTCATTAAAAGCATTAAGAATTCTCAATATCTCTGTTGAATCAGCTCCGGCCTCCTGCGCCTCCCGTCAAGGAAGACAAGATATAAGAGTGCGTTGTTTAATTTAATCGTTTTATCAATACATTAAAGATTGGAATTGGGTCAATAAAATCTATCTTTATCTTTAAGTAGAATAATTAAACCTGTTTTTCCATACATAAGTATTGACGCCATTAAGATATTTGCACCTGACGCATTTTATTTTATTTAACCATGTGATGTGATGATTAAATATTGACCGCGGCGTTAGTTGCAATGTTTATGTAGGCCACATTGCTATCATAGGTTTTAGAGGTACGATTTCAGAATAAAAGATATAGAGACGTAGAGGTGCTGTCTCAGGACCAGCATATTAGTTTAAGTTTCTGTTACCGGAAATTGTCTAGGTAGCTACCACCGCCACTACATATAGTGCTGTGTATACAATCTGAACCAACGACACGTTGTTATGGGTGAGCGTATCACTTACCATCAGGTGGACTCCTTTCTCGTTTCGTCGTTTGTCTCCGGAGCCACGCTATATGTTGAGATGAAATACTAAAACATCTTCGTTTGTATCCCCCTAATACATAAATCAATTCCGAATTAATTAACATGTTGATTGAACGCAAATCTGTCACATCTATCTCAGTCAATTCAAATACAGTTTCGAGGTAAAAAGAACAAAACTTAAGTTATCTGGTCGCAGGTTTTCATTCAAATCCTTTAACCATTGTTGTCTGCCAAAACCTTTGTTCGGGTGAGGTGTGGGGAGGGGCCGCAGCCCAGGCATCTCCACCGAGGACTTCGCTTACCTTTACCGACCGTTTAGGTAGATTGTTTCGTGCTTCAAGTTTGATCTTTTCTGTACCTGCCTTAATTACCATTCTCGTAAGAAACTTGAACAGTTGTCGGTAAAGTTGAATAAGCCGAATAGAAGATGAGCTGAATAATTTTATGTGCTTCGCTTATAAATTTATCTTATATAATATATATATAACAAGTGTATGAGATTCCTTACATCTCACGGTACCCTGGTTAACCACACCTGGTCATAGTGCACCCCGATATTTAACAAACGAGGTTCTGGCAAACCACTAACCGGCATTGGGCCAGCGAGGGCTTATATTCTGTAATTCTATTTCCTTCTTTCATTCTCTCAATCAACTATTCTTCTTTTCCGTAAGTAACAGTGGACGTAACCCGTCCGATGATATGCATAAACATTCGGTGCGCATAACCAGCGAGCTGGGCGCGACAATTAATTCTCCCCAACTCCCGGAACAAATCACCAACTCCATTAACAGTTCCGCGGCCGCGTCACCAGACCTGTTGTTTGTCAAAATCAAGTCGACGTCGACGTTGACGCGGACGTCGCAATATATCATACAGCCTATTGTATGCGGCGGGTTTCCGTCGACAGGGTTCCGTCGCGGCGAACAAAACCCCGTCTAATCCAGAGCATTTTTTTGGTCTAAATTAGCAACTACAATACAATTGAAATTAAACTGATACAAATTTCTTCGATATCTATTTATATTTTTGTCAAAACTAGCGAATACTCTTTGCTTTTGGTATGTAGCGCCAAAAATTTAAACCTTTTTTTAAGGTTTTAACTAAGAAAAGGTTTTTTTTACCGTTTTCAGGTAGACGTGAATATTACAGCGACACCACATTATATGGATATATCTTAAACTCGATGTATCTTAAACTTTAAAGAAATGAGACAGAGCGAAGTTAACTTTAGAAACGAAATACGGAACCGTTCGTAGCTAATGACGATTCGTACTTTATCATTTTTTTTTATTCTCACTAGGCTACCGGTAATCTGTCTAGTTATGGACGCTTCATTGACAGTTCCTTGTGACCGTCTGACAGTTTGACTGATGTGGTGACGCACGCCGGCTGGCTGCTCGGACGAGGATTTCGGAGAGACAAATGATGAGGTCCTCGCTGAAGGAAGCAACTTTTTTAAAGATTTGAACGTTTACCGAAAAGGCGCCGAAAAAATAGATGAAACAGAGTTTATCAGTGAATCATCTAGCGGCTTCGACTCATGTGTTCATCACTCGTATCCGTGATAATAAAAACACTAGTCTGTACTGTCAAATTATTTAGTAAAATGTACTTAACCTGGTCATCGGAGGTTCTCCTGAAAACAACTTAATGTGTATGAGAAAAGATGAAACGAGTAGAGAGGAAACATACCAATTACATACTTCTTATAGTCCTGATTACTGTATCTCCGGCTGGAGGCTCTCATCATTGGTTTATAAACAATTACTACTAGTAATATTTCTTGTTGCCCATTTTGATGAAAGTTTAATAAAATTGAGGAAGTTACTTGTTAATGTTTATATAATGGTATGAACGGATGTAAGTTATAATGATGTTATGTGTTAAGTAGTTTATGATAGAACGCTGAACGATGACGTCTGTACGTAAATATAGTTGTTTGTTTATTTGGCAACACTAGCGGCAGTAGATTGAGTAACGTTATGGGTTATCCAATTCTAGAATATCGCTCCACGCTCTGTGCCATCTCGGTGCTGTCCGCCCGCACTGCGCTTCCACCCACAACAGTCCCTGTAAATTGGGTCGTTCAATAAACTTATACAATTCGCTATTACACCGCCAGTGACGTAACTCCTCGGAGGATCCAGGTCATGCCAGGTACCGCGACAGGTTCGGTTTTACCGCTTCCGTCTCCCGACCCCCCGCCGCAGGGCGCCGTGTTTGTTGTTGAAGCCCGCGAAATTATCCAGATACCGCGAGCGCAGTATACTTTAGGCTTTGTTTATCACCTGACATAAGTACGGTGAGGGATTTCAATTTAACGATATTCAATTATTATGAGCTGTATTGCATCGGGTTAGGGAGCGCACCCCCACTACACCCCTCGACCCTCCCCAGGTGATGCCCGTGCGGGGGCGGCGTTGCGTCAGCGCATTGTTTGGTCTGTTTTGGTTTATATTTAGTGGCTGCTGGGAGTGGTATTGTTATGTTTATGAATAAGATCCCGTTGCGTGTGCGATTGCGAGCAGTTTAAAACAATAACCAAACGTTACCCCGCGAGCGGCTCGCAGTTGGACACGTTAAACGGTTGGAAATGAACCGAGGACGCCTTCACCTGTAATTTCCGCGTAGGCTTACATAAGATAGATAAAGCGTTTATTGTTACTACAAAAATACACATATACAAATGGACAGACATAATATTATGTACACAGAACCATTCAGTTGTTTTACATTATGTGTAACACATTTACAAACAGTTGCGCGTGTGCTGCGGCGGTGCAAGAGGTCCAGCTCAGTGAAGTATTAACCTGCTGAAGGCGGAACACTGACTTTCAGGTACCGTCCGCTGGTGTGGGAGTCTCTAATTAATTTATTACTCCAATAATTTTTTATTTTATTTTTTATTTTTAAAGGACATCTTACGGCTATTATATCTAACATCAATTTGTAACATTAAACAAAGTCAAAAGCCATTTACAAGTTATCACCGATATATAGTAAATATTTAAAAAAAATAGACCACAAACAATGAAAATTGACCCAAGACAAACAAACCAACAAGAATCATGAAAATATAAAAGTAATCAAAACAAAAATACAATACATATTTGATAAAGGAACAAAAACAACCAAACAAAATTAGATGTGAACGAAAAAAAAGAAGAAAAAATGAAAAACCACTTTACTCCATTAATTTCACAGAAATCTTTGGGGAATCAAAGAATAATGTATTGAGTTTAACTCTTATAGAGTCAATACTGTTAGAGAATATGTCCAGGTCATTGGTTCTAATA
>DWLS01005734.1:0-12377 GCA_018246255.1 Pachliopta kotzebuea | reverse complement strand
CGCGCCCCGCCTCCCTGCCCCCGCCATAACGGTGCGCGACCCCCTCCACCAACCCCCAAAAAAAAAAAAAAAAAAAAAAAAAAAAGCGATTACCTTGTAATACAGTCTTCCTCATCAAAGCCGCATTAGGCCAGCGTAGTTGGAGACGACCCTAATTCCCCAACAATTGAGCGGGGCCTATATCCATCAGTGGAAGTCTATCGGCTAATGAAGAATACAGGTCCTAGTTCGATACCGGGGCTATACGTTTGACGTTTGATAGTTGACAGATTGTTTCTATCCCGCCGATTCCGTTACGACACTAATAATGTAAATCTATCACCATAATGTACACGGCTTCATTGTCACTTAACAAATGAAATTGAGGTCAAGTGTCAAACCATTAAAAATAAAATTTAATTAAAATTATATACATTTAAAATGACAACATATGTAAAGGATACAATAAACTCCACCCCCTTCCACCGCCCCGTTAGTTGATATCGCGCATATCGACGTCACAGTAAAGAACACTATGAGATACGCCAGACCAAACTGGCCCATAGTAACTAGAAGTCCAGCGTTACCTACTAAATAGCCTGTGGAGCATTAAAAACAATAAGTAATAAACATATTTGAACATAAATAGTAATAAACTGATTTAAGTATCTATTGACGGAGTCTAGATAGGTATCACAGCAGCTTCTATATATGCCGATAAACAATAGTATGCAAATAGTACTATTACATGGCTTTAAGCTAGTATAATTACTAGGGTAACGAGACTTAAAATTTTATGGTTCATGACAACAAATGAAATGAGTTGCAGTGTACATTATCACAACTAAGTCGACATTGTTATGAATATCACTTAACATCAGGTGACCGTCTGAAGAAAAGAAAGTAATTAAAATGTTGACTAAAAACATGGATTATAAAAATGACAATGATCCATAATTATTAGCGAAAACAGATAAATTACATAGTTGCATACAATTATATGTATGTGTTATGAAAATATTGTGTTTTTAATATATGAATATATTCAACAAGTATTAACTAACCCATTCGAATGAAAATCAGAGCACTGAACATGGACAGCACCACTGGACAGAAGACGCCTGCAAATGTACCAACTTTCTTGATACCTGGCGTCTCAGCCCTGAACTCTCCAAACTCCACATATCCTGATATTGAAGAAAATGAATGATTAATAATATTTTGTATAAGTATTAAAATAAAGAATTAAAAGATTACTAAAAAAGTTAATATAAACAACCTTTAATACACTTCTCAGACATGGCAGTAATTTACGAATCGACTGTCAAGTTCAAACTGATAATTATAAACTGACCCAGTGCCGTGCAACAAGTTGTTTATATCATTCAATGCAAGTGTTTCACTGATTATGTTGTTATTATGTATCAGTTGTTTACATAATAAGATTAAGATATGTGTTATACTCTTAAAGCAGCAGATTTACATTATGCTAGAAGGCTTCAAAAAACATAACAATCCAAAATTAACAATGTATGGCCAAGGAATTGGACTTACAGACTTTATAGTTATAGGAAAAATAATTAACTGGTGAGTCATGTATCCAGTTAAAGAATAATGCTATCTTTGTCTTACCTACAATATATACTTATCAAATAAATCAAGCGACACTTGATAAAATGTAATAGTACTTTTAGCCAATTCAATTGGAATACAAATAATGATTGAAACTCACCTTCTCCTGGTGGTCTTTGTGGTTGTGATCTGCCAAACCTCATCCGTAACTTATGCATGATTCCAGGCATTCGAGGGCTGTTGACAGTGGGGGACAGGGGGTCCAATGAATCCGCCATTCTAGGCTTTGTCTCTATGGAAAAATATGTGGGACTTAATTTATGTGAATGTAACAAGCACAATGTAGTGCAATATAATCATAACAACTAACCACAGAACGGGGAATTACTTTCAGTCGAATGTCCTGTTCATTTTGTTGGCAAATCAAATTAAAAAAATCTTTATTAGTTGCCTAAACACTGTGTATTATCAATGAACAATGAGATAATCAAAATAAAACATGATGACTACCTTTATAGGAAATGATGACTAATACAATTTAACATTTGGTAAGGAAACAGTATAACAACAGTAATGCGACTGAGACGCGATGTCAGTTCTCACATTATAAAAAGGGTAAAAAAAATTGTCAAACATTTAACTATATAGTATTATTATAGCTGATTTAATATTTTTAGTATAAATGATCAGCTTTCTTTGTTCAATGCTATTAAATGAAGCCTTCAGTAGGAATAATACTAACTAAAAATCAAGCATTTTACACAAGTATTGTATGACTACAATATATCTCATAAACCTGGTTTGTCAGCAGGGTCACATCTACTGAATATAAGCCTGGTTCAAATATGTCCATGAAATATATTTAAAAAAATACAGGTTTCTATGAATGACATATCACTCTATATTATGTAAAGATTTCCTAAAAAAATACTTAGTTAAAGGAAACTACTGGATGAAGCAGTGAAAAACTAATTAGAATGTATATCTTTGGGGGAGGCCTATGTCCCACAGTGGGCGTTTATTGGCTGATATTGACCAAACATTTTCCTACTTGTATAATTTTTATTACACTATCAACAAGGTAATGCATTCAACAAAAATTTAAATATAATCAATAATAATGCTAGTTACTTAAGTTCTTTACAAATAATTTTTTTATGTAATAGTTATTTACATACTTTATAGCAAAAATAACTTTTTTAATATTTCACTACTAAGAGTTATAACATAAAACTACCATTTAATATCACTATTATTTTGCTTTTATTGAATATATAAATACATAAACCACTTACTTAACATTATATCGCCCATAATAGAACAACTGCTTTGTGAAACAACTTCAATGTTACTGAACACAAATGCCAGCATAATTATATCAAATTACCTTCAATTACCTTTTTTATTTAAATAACCTCTGCTTTATTATGTTTGAGATTATATCTATATGTAATCTGTATTAGTGTAAATTTTATAATAAAATATCTACAAATGTTGGTAGCTGGTAATTATAACTTAATTTATTTAACAGTCATTAATAGGATTACAATATTAACCTACAATACTAAAAAGTTTATATATTATCTATGCATTTCCTTTTCATAGATTATAAAGTCAATTAAGTATGATAATTCATCAATACTTGTCTTGTAATTTGTGGACAGCCACCTAGCTAATTACATCACATTGTAAATATACAATTGATTTATTATATATTCCATGTTAATAATAATGGCGACAGGATTCTTTCACTACATAATGACAAAATTAGAAAACAATGTTAGGTTACTTAGCCATAATAGATAATATTATATGTGTCATGGATTAATATATTAGGCTGTGGAAGACAAAGCTTGCTCAACTACAATTTACTCCATTTAAAACTTGACAGCAGGAACATGAAAATGCCTCTACAGTGACTGATTTACTTTAATAGATAAGTAGTTTACCAAGTTTTTTATAAAACCCTGTCACAAATCTACAACCCAGTAATTGAATCAGTTATACAGAGAGACAAAGTCACATTTGTGTTTATGACAGAAACAAAATAAGTTCTACAAATGTTTATTAAACTTTATGCCTTTATTTTTTGTAATTTATTGCAACTAAAGAAACAGGATGTTAATAATTTTTATGAGTTAAATGTTATACATTTAAAAGCTGTGTTGCAAATTTTTTTTAGTTTTGCTAAAACTCTTCTGAGAAGTTTATCTCATTGGCCCAGAAAATTTACTAGTTACTAAACATAACCTAAGTAATAAATTTATATTACCTAACTGGATCACAGTAAAACAATAGATAATATGGTTGTACCTACCTAGATAACTTTTAACAAGAGACCTACCCTTAGTAATCTCATCTATAACATTGCATTGGGCAAACTTTATGTCTAGACACTTTCTCTACCAGTTAACCCCAGCATAATGTAGGGAGATGGAATAATAAGAGATAGCATGTGTACTTTTTTTTTTAAAGAAAATAATCTGTAGCAATTTATTAAAAGTTATTTAAATATTAATTAGGTTAGCAGTTTGCAGTAATATAACTAATTGTACAGCTGTTTCATTATGACTCAGAACATATACAAATATTCATTGTGTATGTTAAACAATTTTAATACCAACCACAGTGGAATAGGGGCTATACTCTTAAAACGACTACAATATACATATAAATTTTTTAAAACCTTTGTATGAGAACTGTATTGGGCCTTAAAGATTATTACCTCATTAAGTATAAAAAAAATAATGACATTAAAAGTTTTTTTTTAAATATGAATAAATATTACAACTAACACACTAGGTAAGATCTTTACGTTCACTGATAAGTGTTACATACAAAATAAACAAAGAATGCTACATAGACTGTAACTTCCTATTTCTAAAAACACTGAATTTAACTTTTATTCGTGTACATACTGCATAGAGAAATTCTTACCTTATATTCTAGTGTGCAGCACCGCGTCAATGATGAACACGATGTTAATTTCCATTCAAAGCACAACTTTCATTGTTTTTGTTAACAAACAATTTTGAAAACACCCCGAATCCGTGTCAAGGAATTTACCGTAATGACAAATGGACAAAAACAGTTCTATTGACAGTGACAACAGCCCAAGTTCGTTAAAAAAGTACCTGTGACGTAATTTCTGTGTTGCAATATTCAGAAATAATTAAAGTTTTTATGTATCATTACAGTAGAAATATTACTGAAAATATCAAAATTTTATTAATTAGTACCACGGAAAATTACTAAGCCAATTTATTTATCTGTATTTAATATTATTTATTAATTATATCTCTATAATATTTAAGTTCAATGTATTAATCATAGGACATGCGTTTTTATATTATTTTACTTTGTTACCTTCACAAAAGCGGTAAAAATCCTTATTTAAACGACAATGTCCGTCTGTCCGGCAACAATTTTCCATCTCGAGAATCACAAGGTGTAGGAGCTGGTGCTGAACATTTGTCATACAGACAGATCTCACTTAGATAAGATCAGAGCCGTTGGAATTTTGTTGGTATGTGGTCGGGTTCCCGAGTTGTGGGTGCACAAAGTTTCACAATTTTGTATAAGCCACTTGTTATCTTTATACTGTTTCTACCTTTATAATATTCATAAAAGTTGAAATTTAAGGATAAGTAATTTAATTAAATTATCAATAATAGAGCTCTTTTCTATTAGGGAAAAACTAAAACAATACTAACCAAGAAAAACCCTTTATTCAAGGGTATGGGCTACCTCAACACTTTAGTTGAGGTACTTTCAATTATATTTTAGTAGTCTATTATATATAATAAACAGTTCTAGGACATTAAATCAGTTATCATTATGGCCTTTGCAAATTGCGAGACTGCAGTGGGAATGGGACAAGGCACTGATGAATGTTGAATGCAGTGTTGCAATAAAGAGCCCACACTGGAAAATACAGGAACTATTTTCTGCTATAGTTTTGTACATTCATCAAATGAGATGATAAAAAGATATCTATAATATTGTAATAGATTAAAAATTAAAACAACTTTTTGGTACTTAAGTTTATTTGTTTTAAAAGAACACATTAAGTATATATTTAAAGAAGTTTTGTAGTTAATTCTCTTTGCATGTTGAACTTACCAAGTTTACAACTGTCGAGTTTTTGACTTCCCAAACTAAAACCATACTTAAACCATAAGGTGACTTATCATGAAAATAGTTTGCACTGAAGTTAAAACAAATACTTCCATTATTATTAATTATGGAAAGTCCAAAAAATTATTCATGCAAATTTTATAACAAGAGAAAAATGAAAAATACTGCCTCTACATACAAAATGCAAACTAAAGGTGATACAGATACAACACATCAACAGTTAATTAGTTATTCATTTGTTATTTAAGTATACAGCTTGTACTTAGAAAATTTTTGGTTTCCACAAAAAAGTGGAATATTGCCATCAAGAAATATTGTTTCATTACCTTATAAAGAACTACATTACCAAATTAAATAGGTACTATATCCTATCTAAAGATTCTAACATAATGATGCTATTTCCTCTTATCACCTGGAACAATGTAAAAAATGACAATTTAAAAATATTATACAGAAACAGTTCGCCCAATAGTACCTATAGTAAGGACATATTACATAAAGTATACTTTGTATTTACATTATGTTTCATATTATCTTTTTGTAATATAAAAAAATTTTGGAACAAGATAAAATACATTTCAGTATTTCACAACCAAAAATCGGCATCCCATTTTTAAAATAAACCTTCACCAAAAAAGTACTGGCGGCAGTAAGAATATTTTGGCCAGAAAATTATTTAACAAATATGAATTTATCATAGAGAGGATGTAAATGATACTACTTAGTGAAGAGACATATTACTCAGGTTTAGAGGAATCATGATCATTATTCACTGAAAAATCAGAACTACACGTTTTTGTTAAGGAGAGTACTTGTTTTTGCGCTGGATGATGGCAGCACAAGAGAAAAAGGGGCAGAGATCCTTGGGATTCTTATCTCCCGTAGTAGGTGGCTTTCATCTCATGGTATTTTAATGTAACTGACTTAACCACTAATCATTTGGTACTTTGGGGTTAATGCCTGAACACTTCTAACTTTTTGTGTAGCAAATTGACTATTTACAACTTTAATTGCACTAAAAGTATTACAAAATAACAATTAAAACGTAATATTGATCATACTTTACTTCCGTAAATAAATACTTACGACCATTCCGATATTGTTCCTTTGGCCGTCTTTGCATTCTTCAACAGATTCATCTAAAACGAGGTTCATGAAAGGATCAAATCCACGTAGAACCCCTGTTACACCACGTCCAGCATTTAGTTTGATGGACAGCTTTTTGTCCATGAATCTAATAAATTATAGACAAAATCGATATTATTATTGAAATACAAAAGTAAAACAACTATAACACAAATAACGCGTCAGGATAGGTTAGCTTGGCGTGCCCGAGAGAAAAGTATGGAATATAGATAAACTTACTTTTTTAGTTCCGGGGGGTGAGCTTTTGACATTTTTTTGTGTTATAAGTACTTAAACAAATGAATAATTGATTCTTTGAATGAAATATTCGGTTTATTAATAACGCAATTGTTACCGGACGACTAACATTTATTTGGGACCATAGATAATAACAGCACGAACTGTATCCGTTCAAAACACTGTTGAAAATTTATTTGTTTGTATGTAAATATTATCTATCCAATACCAATTACATGAAAATTCAAATAAATATAATTGGTTTCTTTTAGTTAATTAAAAAAGTATATGGAATAAAATACTAAGTAATTGTAAAAGTTTGTGTTATCGAATAAGGTTTCTGAACGTTTATTTTTTCAGATGCTCTATGTGTTGCAATTATTATTATTGTTGTTGGCAGGCGCCTTCTTAATAAACGTAAAAAAAATAATTCAGAAGGTGTTAGTGAAGTATTTCATAACAGTTATTTTCTACAAATGTTTTTTAATATAAAAAAAGACTGTTTTCTTTTATAACCCAGTGTACTGCAACGACTACTCATTTATTACCATTACAAAAATTGTTTGAAGTAAATAATGCGACAATGTTGAAAAGCCTTTCTTTGCTAGCTGTTACTCCTATGATTGACTTACATATAATTTAGCAGTATGCTCATCACCAGTATCAGATACGTATATCTGTACTAGCAATCAACAATAGCAACAAGTAGACAGCTGAGAGGATGGATGCTGTTAAGATAGGCATCCTATTCTCAAATAAACAGCCACGTTTTGTTTCCTAAATATGGATCTTTAATATTTTTTGTATTATATACGATAACAGTGGAAAAGTTTGTGTTTGTGTATTTGTACTAAAATGGATGAATCCGGTATTGATATGGGATTTGATCTCGCCTCCTTCTTGACAAACGACTATCATGTTGACCACATCTTGGATGAGATGACTGCAGCTCAGCATCAAGACTTCATGTACTATGAGCTGAAGTCGAAGGCGGTACCTGTTACTGAAAGGTGAGTGGCACTTTCTTGGACACGTGATATCAATTTTAAAATGATTTATTGCGAATATTTTTAGCACATATTTACGTATGAGGAACAATTTCACCCAAACCAAAGCGCTCGCGACCCTGAGAACTTGACTTGGCAAAGCCCCCAATTTTGCTATGTTTATGTCCATTCTCCGAACGAAATATTTCGCGAGCATTCCTACTTCGATTTTTTACAAGCGCGAATCCACTTTCTCATTCTGTTAACACTTGTTATGTCAACGTAAGGTCTTATTTTTTGATATAACAATTGATATATATTTTATCTGTATTTAACGACTGCTTCAAAAGCTAAAAAAATTATTGCCAGAAATTTTCCCGCCTAAATTTTTGTTTATTAGTCCTGCTTACTGTTGTGAACATTATCATATCCCATCTTCACCTTTGTAGTATTTGTGAAGATGTTTTCTTGATATAGTGGACTCTAGCGACTACTTTCAAAATTGACCCCGATCTGTATTTGAAAGCAGCGCGAGTGGAATTTTGGGGGATCCCAGGAAGTAAAAAAAAATATTAAGAATTTTTATAAATAACATTATTATTTAACAATTCCATAAAAACATTTTTTTACATATTTTTAAAGTGTTAATTTCTGTCATCTATTAAATTGTGGCGGAAAATTGTTACAGAAGATTTTGAATTATTCATAGTACGAATGTCACAAATACTAACATAAGTTATTTTATTAATACGATTTTGTTATTTGATGGCTCCCATTAATGAGGTTTTATCATGTATTGTTTATAAATAATATATACACTTACGTTTAAATTATAGCGGCTGAATTAACAATAAAGAGTAGTGAGAGAATTTCGTAAGACATTGTTCGAGCCAATTTTTTCTTTTTAATTCTTAATGAGAGCAGACAGTGGCTGTGTAACCGCTCGGATATTTATCATTCACCTCGTGTCTGGCTTCGGTGTATGTCGTGAACTGCGAACGATTTGGCAGTAATGGTCACGAGTAAATTTAAAAAAAACGTAACTTATAAATGAGATGATGGTACACTAATTTATATTTTTGGGAATTGATGGAAAGCGGTTAGATTATATAAAAATTCCCGAAAAAATCTCAAGTTAACAAAAGGGACAATTTATTCAAATTGTTTATACCATGGGCTAGGACTTGACTTCAATATCACACTAATAAACAACAACAATAATAATAAACTGAGATCAAACGGCAGTGGCATGTTGACAACATTGAGACAGTCCCTGTTGTCGTTTCAACAACCGGAGTTATCCCTAATACGATTCACAGAAGCTTAAAAACTTTAGATATAGTCCCGTCAACATATTTACTAATGCAAAAATCCGTTATATTAAACACTTGCCGTCTCACACGTAAATTCCTTTTCGTTTAATTGAAACATTTAAAAACATCAATATCTTATATTATACAAATTCAACCTGTTTTCAAGTTCATATAGCTTGGCTATGGCCCGATAGGTGAACGTAATAAACCCCGAAAGGGTGGTTATTCCAGAACAACAACAATAAATAATAAAAATATTTATTTGCGAATATATGGTTTACAATAAAATGTTCATAAAGAGTTTCACATATTCTGCTACATACAAACATATTCTGCTTTAAAGCGTGTATGAGGCTGATGTAAGTGAAGAGCGTTTTGGCGAATTCAATATGTACAACTACC
Source organism: Pachliopta kotzebuea (assembly GCA_018246255.1). Classification (NCBI taxonomy): domain Eukaryota; kingdom Metazoa; phylum Arthropoda; class Insecta; order Lepidoptera; family Papilionidae; genus Pachliopta; species Pachliopta kotzebuea. Next base: position 2,626 of record DWLS01005734.1, on the reverse strand, counting down.
GAAACTTTACAACATTATTATCAAGGTAGAATGACACAATGAGGATAATAGTCATATTCTCTGATGATAATAGTGTTGACCCGTCATTTGCGACAAATACAGCTCATCTGATGCTCGGCACGTGGACCACGTGGCCCACGGCTTTATTAACTTAAAGCTAACCTAATGTTGCTCCTGTTTCTGGGAGTATAGCTACCTAACGACCGATTTTTATTTAAAGGAGGGTAGTCAGCCTGGCGAATTACCTATCAACAGAAACATTCTCAAATATTTTTTTATTACTCATAGTTAAATTTATGTATACTCTCCCCAAAGAAAATCTTTAAATACACGTGGTTAGGAATAAGAAAACAAAAACGCGATTCGAAATACTTATATTACGAATATTTGCTTATTTGTTAATACCGCCTTCGTAAATTTTGATTGCTTGTTTTATTAATTGCTTTGATATATTTGATATAATGACTTAAGTTGTTTTAAGATATTACAGGTAATAATATAAAATAATATATATATATAACAACTACAACCGCAAACCTTTCATAGTTAGACAACTAATGAGAATAACATGAAAAAAGTGCAGCTGTTTTGCTAGTGGCTGGTCAATTCACGTGCAAAGACAACGGTGATAATCTAGAAGTAGACTAAGAGGAAGATAGGTAATCTAGAAAGAGAAACTTAATATACGAGTTAATATTAATAATGAAAATAAATAGATTATGAGACAAGGGAAAGATTGCTAAAATATTGTAAATTTGTAGCCATAACGTGTACTGGATTAGACTGATGATGATGAATATAGCCGTAAATGTTTGGAAAAATATTAAAAAATGTTATTGGGTTGGAGAACATGAAAGACAGTTTTTGTATAATGAATAAATATTTTATTAAATTATATATTATATATTGACCATTCTGGTCCAACACCTTTTGCCATCTTTCTGGCAGTAACATAATTGGCTTAAGTGTGAAGTTTGTTTCGTAAAAACGTAATTAAGTACTCTGACGGGAAAAAACGAAATTACTTTCCGAACAACCCAATATTTAATAAATGTGATGAGTAGTCTAAGTATTTTAGAGGAAGTAGATATAGAAGAAACATGGAAATAGCTATTCAATGACTGACATGAAGGTTTGAGGAATCCGTGTGGTAGCGTAAATATTATCAACAGTAGATTTCAAACCAAAATGCATAATAATAATGATCATGACAATGTTGATAAATTACATACAATTATAATTATTTTTTTATTCGTGAATTAAGAAGTTTATCTGAAGGTAAGTGGTATGTCTGCCCATTACAACGTAGCGCTGGTTAAAATGATATATTCGACGCCACATTTCACTCGTCAGTTTGAAACATAAGTTGTTTTCTCGTTAGCCCAGTAATTTCACTAGCATAAAGCACCCCTCAAACCTAAACGCAGTAATGAATGTTTCATAAACATTTTAACAATACGCCTTTATTGTCAATCACTACCTTTATTAGTACATCACCGCGAGCTGTAGTAAGTTAAATAATAAATTAGATAATACATTAATTGACTAATTATCTGGTCTAGACTGTTGTTATTATAAATAAAACATTATATTGCTTTTATTAGTAAATATTTATACATTGTTTGATTAAACTTTTTTATAGGATTTATTGCAGCGAAATAAATAGGTACAAAGCGTATGATGGATTTAAAGGGTCCCAAATAAAAACTCAAGGAACCCAAGCCAATATCACTTGCTCGTGGTGCATCTTGCTAATCAACAAACAAGGCTTTGGTTCCCAAACAAGCTGCATTGGGCCAGTTGGCCCAAATCCTCCCGTTATTGGGGGAGGCTTATATCCAATAGTGGACGTCTATCGGATGATGAATCATATGAATTAATAGAGAGGAAAATTGGCAATCGATTTACAATCAATATACGAATATAGATATGTTTTCTAGGAACTATCGTGTATTTGCGCCGCGGTGTGTTACCGGTAATCGATTAGGTTCTTGATTATATTGTCTTGTAGTTGAATACGGTTTAATATTTGGTTAACCTTAACATTTAAAATATAAACTAACTACTGGTGGATAGGTCTGTGTAGTTATAGATAGTTATCGCAGCTCCTCAGCCCTGTAGTCTCGGGCTACTAAGAATAGGAGTAAGGTAAGCCCTGCCTGTAGTAGAAGTAGACTGAAAGGGTTCACGGGTTCGCGGGATTTGAGGGTGGGGGCTTTCACTGTACATTGAGTGATCCCGGGGCGGAAGACAAGTACGAATTGGTATTGTATTCTGTCATAGTTTTCTGTTTATGTTGGGAAGGGTAACAGTTCTCCCCGGGATGTGCTTAGCATTGTAGGGAGGTACCGGTGAGTTCTGTAGGATATCCCGGGGTCTTCTGCAATGTACTGAGGATGACCACCGAACTGGTTTTAGTGAGTATAAATCCCGCATAACCCTGTCTTCCTCACAGAAGCTGGGTAACTTTTCAAGATTTTACTCGCGACAAAAAAAAAGGTACCGCAGCTCTTATTGCAGCCTACGCACAACCTTTTTATTTATTTATTTTTTTTTTGTTTTGGGATTTTTGCCACCAGCGGACATTTCAATCCAATCGTACCCTTTACATAGTTCACTTATTTCT
>DWLS01005733.1:0-12378 GCA_018246255.1 Pachliopta kotzebuea | reverse complement strand
TGGCCCGCTTCGGGTTACGGGGGCAGCAAGAGGAGGCGTTGATACCGCCTCCTGCGCACCCCGACTCGCCGCCTGCATTGTATACAATTCCTAGGAAATGTATGTAAATCCTAAAATCAATTGATTTTATAAGAATAAATATAAGTTGTTTTTGTGATACGTTAAAAGTTAATATAAAATTCGATATAGAAATTATATACAATTCTGAGGAAATTTATACATTTCTTAGGATATCTAAGCATTTAATAGTTTTTCAAACAATATTTTATACAATTCCTAAGTTATATCGGAATTGTACACATTTCCTAGGATTTGTATACAATGACGGATTACAAACATTTCCGTTAACATATATACTACATAGGTAAGTAAAATATTTAAAATGAAGACTGCATTATGAAGAAATACGGATTGTCATTGAAATTTATTCTGTGATAATGTTATTTTTTTTTATATGAAACAAAAAAATAAAAACATGAAATGTAATCGTACATGTTAAATTTATGCATTTTTGTTCTTACGAATAAATGCACAGGATAAACTTTCCACTTTGTAGTAACTAAGAAGTCATTACAACATGGAAAGTTTATCTTATTAATATACACAATTAAGAATATATATTTTTCATACTATTGACAAAAATATCTATTTTTGATATTATAAAGTAATCGATACTACTATAAGAATCGCGTGCTTAACCACTGAAGCGACGTTGATGGGTTTTAGTACATAGACCAGCTAGAAACTGTGTCACTGGTACTGAATCGATTTCTATGCATATCGCGCTAAACGCTCTATCTACACAATATGCATGACGTTTATGAACGTCAACTTAAGACATGAGATGGCAAGTCTCATTAGCTCACTAATTTACAGTGTAAGTAACATACTTGCTACGGCGCCATATAAACTGGAACAAAATTAAAATTGTGAAATATTTCTTCGCAACTGAACTAAACTAGAGAGCTTTATAAATTTATCATCTTTTAAAGGATATTCGTGCAAAAATTGTAATAAGTACACTTTAGCAAAATGTATTAAGTTGTCTGTGAGATATTAACGTAAACAGACAAAGCGGGTTTACATTGCACGACAACGTTATTGTAGACAAACATATATGTTATAATTACATCATTGTTCTACAACTATGTTATCAAGTTATATACATTTTGCTTGAATGAAAGATCTTCATTAAGTAACACCACGCTGTTATAAACATTGATTCCCGGTTGATCCATATTTGATCGCAGTATATAACGATACTGGACCGATAAAACTGTCGCGTCGTGAACTTAATTAAAAGCTACACGTTATGAAGGAAAACTAATGTGATTGATTGTAAATGATAACATGTTCTCATGGATCCGTTTTTCTGCTTACATAACATAAAAGCGCTTTGCGGTGAAATTGTAAAGATTGTGAGCGTTACTAGGAACAGTCGATGCGTCTCGCAGCGGGTCTATGCTTTTAACATTTTTATACTCATCCCCCTTCGTGTATTGGGTAAGGGACTTTGGTTTGCTTTCTTTATTTCCTTTCCCTTTTTTTATTTATTTCCTACTTTTCCGATTTCTTTCCTTTCACTCTGCATTATCTTTCTTCCATTATTTTCTCTTCTACGCATCGCCTCTTATTCCAAAAACCGCCTCATCTTTACGATTTTGTCATCATTATTTATTTTCTTTTAACATTAATTAAATTTTTACATACTGAATACATTTCCTTGCTTACAGTCTTTCGATATTTCAATTTTTACAATTAATTATTTAAAATGTATGTATTTTTACTCTCTTTTCTTACATCTTAAATTTTTGCATTCTTTTCCTGCTTAATCGTTTACCGTTTTATTCTAATTTATCACTTTCTGTATGATTTCTAGCATACTTAGTAAAGATGGGGCGACTCTTGTCATCACTCATCAGAAAGGCGATGCTACCCACACTTTGTTGTCACTTACTAACTCGAAAAAAAAAACTGTGAACAATCTGTTGATTTTCTTGCGCCCCTTATTCTCAGGTTCGGGGCCTTTGGTTTGCGATTGACTGTTAGAATTTTGACGTTCAATAAGTGAACTTTTGTTCCTACATTAAATTTAAATTTTGGACTTTGACTTCGAAGCGACTACATTAAAGTATGTCCCTGGACCGGTAGGACACATGCAAACACGGTCTTTTGTAGCGACGGTCCTATTGATCAAGCTTAAAAGCCTATCGTGAGCCACTACAGCAATTACTTCAACTAAAATGAATCCTTACATATATGACATGGAAATAAAAAAAAATTATAATTTTGGGTGTAGGACTATTGTACTTGCGTAAACCTTTGCGCAAAAACACGTGTTAACTTTATTTAACACACTGTCTTCCTGGGACACTCCCAATTGACTGGAATAACCTTGATTTATTTTATTTATGGTTTGAACTGTATGAAGATCGTTAACTTTTTCTTGTTTTACTTTATAGACATTTACGTGAGAGAAAAGATTAACAATAACTGCTACTTCAATCGGCGTAAAATTTTTAATATATTCAAGTTTCGAAAAGGCAAGGTTTCGAAAAGGCCTTTAAAGTGCAAATTAAAGATTTTGGATAATACTTATTAAGTTTCAAAAATATCTCTGTCTTCTATAATAATATGTAAAATTGCCAAAGCTACGCTTACTGTTAAGTAAAGATAATATAACCTTTCAATACTCTTTTGGTCTTTATGTGCGCACCTTTTTTTAAAGTCCATGTGTAAGCAATATTTGTGCTAAAAGTGATAAATTTTTTCCGAAATATTCTTACCAGCTTCTTTAACAATTTTGTGCAACGCATACAGGTCCAAAGGCTTCCGTTCCACCGTCGGTATCTTCAGCACGGAGCCCTGCAGCTCCCAGAATTTCATGATCTGGTCCAAGAAGTTGAGCTTCACCCGGGTTATGGCCTGTCGGACAAACGAACAGACGCACCATTAATGCCGGTACATGTAGTACATGTAACATTAGATTTGTGCGCGACTACGATGGTGACCTTCTCGTTACAATCGCCGCACCACCTACACCTACGCACTTACATCTGGCGCAAAACACACTCAGGACACATTACAATATACTATACACGAATGTTTCCAGAGTGTAAAATTACTATATACTATATATAACATAATCGGTTTGAAGAAAACTAAGCAAGAGGAAACATTGTTTTTTTTTTATAACAGCTAAGAGGCAAACGAGCAAGACAGGTCTCCTGATGGTAAGTGATTCACCGCCGCCCACGGTCACCTGCGACGCCAGTGCGTTGCCTACCCTAAAAGAGCATAAGGGGTGGGGAAGGAAAGGGAAGGAGAAAAGTCACAGAGGGTGAGGAATTGTGGGACAGGGAATAAAAAGAAAGGAAGGGGCCAACTGATACTCATCCCCACACGCAACAGAACAGTCCCTAGAAAATCTGTTGCGATACGTGTTGTATAATGAAAGTGCCATTTGCTATTTGGGCCCCTAGGTGGAGCGATAAGGCGCCGGGACTCTCACTCACCTGTGGAAACGTGGTGACCTCTAGGAGGCCCCCACTTCACGCTGATATTCTGTGAGAGGGTAGTATTTCACCGGTCGATCCTGCCCACCTGCGTGCTGCAGCGAATTGCAGACTTGAATCTACTACCATTATTGTGCATCTCAAACAACCACGCTCGTGAGATGTATCAACCGTTCTCACTAGAATCACATTGCTAAACACGAGCGGGTGTCACTTTTCACCTGATGAAGGTCCTGCTTGCTTAGTCCAACAATGTTTTTATTTGGTTACGTCTAAAATTTCAATAACATTCGTGAGTAACGGTCTAAGAATTAATGCTGGAATCGGTGCGAATCAATGAACAAAGCAAGAAATCGAGCGAAGTTCCTCGTTGAGTTTAAGAAGAACATAAACTAAGATAATCAAAGTTCTTAAACTACAAAGTTAACGGTTTTGTAAGCGCATCGCATTTATGTAGTGTTATGTTTGCATTTTACACTACGCGATAATCTTTTAGAGACAAACATAACTACGGAGTACCGCCGCCGAGGTCGCCGCCGGTGCCTCCGCAACATTTAATTAGTATTCACATATTAACCTGTACCGCGATAATTGTTCATATTGAACTACTAGATATTTACAAGGAGCCCATTTTGGTATATAAATCATATATAAAGCTTGGACTCTTAAAGCAATTAAACGTACTTTCGCTAAAGTTCATGATATGGCTATTTACTTAAAAGCTGTAAATCTTTAACAAAGTTATTGAAACTGTTGGACCTTTTTGTTATTTATAACATGTCTTATCATCATTCAAAGAAGAAATAGCTCGGAGGTAGACTCCTATTTAAACAACATCATCATGATCGATGATTAAACTGACAGTATGAAGCATAAACGCGATAAACTTCTATACAACAATAGGACTCTGCATATATACCATTTTAAAATGAGCTTTGTGACCTACAATAGAACAATGTATGTGAACATCCATAGGCCTATGCACATTGTCTTCATAAGCACATCCTGTCACGATTCTGCTGCAGGTGGTGTCGGTGCACTAAACTGCAAGCCCTGCTTCTGCTGAGCTAGCTGTGGAAACGTCATTCTTCCATGTTCGGAGGCCGAAGCTCTGACCAGCACTTCACCATCATCGGCATGCGTATCCCTTACCACCAGCCAAACGACTAACTTGTCTACTTTCTGCTGCATAATATTAAATTGTGACTTACTTCTAATTCATTTAACCGCTGTATCCTGGGCGTGAACCGAAGTCTGTCCACGTCCACCGCAAACGGTGGCTGCCAATGCTGCAATAGATGACACAATAAACTAATGATACACGAGTAATATTATTAACAATCATTACATTACATCAATTGTTATCAATCTTACCATTTATGTATTTATTACCTAGTACACAATAAAGAAAATGCATGTCATTTAAATAACAAGACATATTTATTATATTTTATTCTAAAGCCTGAGCTGACTGAGGATCCTGCGGTATACAAGTATTTTAGGAAGAACTACTTCCAAAGAAACATTTGGACAGTGATACCTGGTCATGGAACACAACCTGTAGTGGAAGAACCGTTTGTATGTCGGGGGCTAAGTAGACATTCTAACAAAATATCTTATATTACAAGATTATTTTTTTTTGTTTCGATTTTTATCATCTCACTTTAACATAATAATAAAAGTTTAATAAATCTCTATCGTAAAATAAACAATTTTTTACTATTTCTTTTGTCAATCCTAATTAGATTAACTTAAAAACAGAGTACAGTTTATATTCATTACTTTCAATAGCATCAAAAAATCCATATAAGAAAGTAAGAAGTACTTAGGTTTTCAAAATAAAAATATTATGTACTTAGAGAAAAAAACTCATTGTTTTCAAAGTTTTAACTAATTTTTATAGATTCATTACCATTCTCTAGCTCAATTGACTCTGTTAGATTCTTTTTTCATTTGTTTCTTAAATTTTCTGATCACCTTTTTTATTGCAAAATTTTTAATAATACTGAGAAGTAAGTGTTAAGTACATTTATGCTTTACGTTTAGTGAGAGACATTGTACTTCAATAAACACTTATGAATTTAATGGTTTTTGCAATACCTATTTAATTTTTCATTAAAAAATATTTATAGACAGTACATAAAAAAAATTAATAAATATAATTAAATTTAAAACTCTGAAACTTGTATATACTTTTGTATGTTACAACATTAAACTGCAGCCCCGGGTTAATTAAAAATTGTAAATGTTAAAAATGAGACCATTTCATTGTTTGAAACATTAACCCATAATAACTGTAAATAAATATTATTCATTCATTCATACATTCAGCATTGTTAGAAAATTATATAGATTCCAATAATAAAATCTAGAGTTTTATGAATGAAGCGCTATAACATACTTAACACTACAACTGTACATTTAAGTATAAGGAAAATAAATATAAAATATTAACTAATCAGTTCGGTTTTGCTGGACCTCCATGTGTTACATGTTTTATACTTGTTAACATATTTCATGAATAATTATTTTTGTTTTAACTAAATCCCTACTTTCATTACATTATAAAAAGTAGCATATTATTTTATAGGTTTGTTTTATTAATAGATATGTAGAAAATTATAAATACAAATATTTTTCAATTGTCAAGGCGAAAGTTACAACCTTAGTTTGACCTCAGATATAATCATTTTGTTATTATATTACATGTTTAAGTAGATTTTTTTTACATTCTACTACATAAATATATAAGTATTTTACTATAGGTATTATGTAGGCCACCATTCCATAAATTTTAAGTTCTTTCACTGGATGCGAACATTGAAGGACTGATCTGTGAGAACTTTGGGGAAGACCTATGTCAGCATTGATATTTGTCAGCTGATGATATTGCACTTTTCACTTCAATCCCTCTGATTCCTTAATCAACAATTACTATAAAAATAACTTTACAACACCACGCATTATTATACATAAATACGTTTTTTAATTTATGTAATTTGATATTTAGGCCTTATTACAGATCCAAAAAAGGAATTATACTTACAACAAAGTATTAAAGGAAATCAAGGTTTTAAAACAAGAGGTGAAGTATATGTTATAAAGGTAAAAGCTTGAACATACAGAAATATTATATAAGTGAAAATATTTTAGAGTCAGTACATTCAAAAATATTTACTTATTATTTATGACTTATTGATGTTTATAAAGATACATATTTCTTATAGGATATTTACAGGATGTACTTGTAAGCATTTTTATTTATTGGCAAACATAAATAACAAGGGATAGCCTCACTTTTGTTACATAAATCTATTTATTTGATTATTATATTTTATGAATCATATTTGTAAGCCTGTCCATAAAGTTTGAAGATGTGGCAATGTGGCGTGCATTCGATATGGAATTGTACAATGTTACACATTTTGGTGACAGTTAATGATTTTGTTTAATTGATAGATGTTGTTACACAATTTTATGTTTTAATATAGAGAAACAATATTAAAATTTACCTCTAATATATAAAAAATTTAAAAAGGTTATTATTAATATGTTTATTGTTTATCTGTTCTTGGAAGTTATGGATGTTTTAATTACTTATGATTACTTTTACAATATTTTATTCCATAATGGCAAAATCAAATGTAAAACAAAAATGAAATGGTGAGGTCTGTGCACTTAAGTCAAGATAACAATAAGATACAACCAAATATGATATAGTTATGCAATTTATGTTATATGAGTAACAAAGTATGTTAAGCTTTCAATTAAATTACAAAGTTAACAATACCAAAAGAAAAGCCTTAAATTTAATATGATTTAAAGGGCACATTAGTCTACATCATAATGTATGCAAGAGAATATATTAATAAATGAAATAGTTTCAGATCCAATATGTATTGTTCTTTAATAGATATTATGCCTAAATTTTGCAAGTCCTTGGTAAAATATCGGCAGAGATATCGTGTTTCGAATTGTCATTACAGTTAGTTACGATAAAAAACTCGCAATAGTTCTTTTTTTATCTAAACTATAGTAAGCAGGAGGGCACGACACAAAATGGCAACCAGACTGCTTTAACAATATGCGAGTGCATTCGTCGATAATTAAAAGCGATGCATAGCTAAATATCCGCAAAGGAGCCACCTTGACACGTATTATTTCGCTTTAAACTAAAAATCCAAAACTAAAAGGGTCGTCAATTACAAAGAACAAGTTGCTTCTGTTGCATCATAAGAATTTTTAAGCGTGTACCTTTAGGGTTAGAAATAGTAATAATTAATGAAATTATGATAAACGTTGAGTTGTTGTATCGAAGCGTTATAAACCTAGTGCTAATGACAAAGAAATCTACTTACTGCGGGGGGTTTGATCTTACAAATCCCCGACTTCTCCGCGATGGGCCGTATTTTACTAATGTATGCCAGAGGGTCCAGAAATTCTTCAGGTGTTGGCTCGAAGACAGGCGCCTCCGGAGGAACAGTAAAGGTAAAATTATCAGGTTTCATGGGGGACGCCGAGTCCCCCATACTAACTTCGACATTAGCTTCGTCACATTTTCCCATTTTTGAGAAAAAACCAATGCAGTTCACACAAATTTAACTATGACTAACACTTAAGCATTATCTAATGTTAAGGAATGAATAATGCACGTCCGCAAAGAAATAGAAGTAAAAGAATTGGTCTTTCCATAAGGAATCTCGACAAGATAATAATTGAAATTATCACCAACAAATAACAGAGTTCACTTGCACGTCCGCCATGCGAAATTGAACTTTCGAAACTCCAGTGTTGTCATGTAAAATAGGTTACGTTAATATTACACAATTTTTTGTAGTACATCAAAAAAAATTCTTAGTACTTTTATTTTAGGTGATTTATGACAGTAACTAATATTATGTCATTAAATATTGAAAAATGTCAATATTGTACTAAACTTTAAAATAGTTGTTCAATAAAAGAATTCTTCAAAATATAATAGTAATCAAAACATAGAATACTCAAAATTTGTAAAACAAAATAATTATCAAAAAAGTAAATTAAAGCAGTTTTTGGAACAAATAAGAAAATCGGTTTACGTCGCAAGTATATCTTTAAGAAATATACAGGAAAGCATTAAAATGTAAAGCGAATGCTAAAACAATAATTTCTGTCATCGATCTAACAATAATAAAGTGGTTAAATGTGTAAAGAAAAATAATTTTAACAATATTAAGTTACTTGAGAAATTGATTTTTATGTACATTTATAATGTTTAGGTAAAAATTACGATGTAGTATTTAATGTTTTTAAAGAATTGCAGGTAATATTTAGAAATTTCTATAATACAGTAATTTAATGACCACTCTTTGGCAATGTTGCCCTATATAAATAAGTACAGCAACAGGCTCTGCAAACGCGCAGACTCGAAGGCAATCGATGAGCACATCCGTCATCCGCCGCCATTTGCGAAAGGAGAGCCGATCGTGGTATCGCTGCTCTGCGGCGCGAGTGACGTCGGTTTGATTATGTCGAGTGTATAAATTGTTATTTCGATAAAACTGTGAACAGTGACCGTATTTGACCACTTAAAATGATTGTGAGATTGCTGAGCCTGCTCTGCGCGGGGATTTTGATTGCTTCGGTGCAGAGCGTCGAAGGAAACAACGACAATGAAGGTATTAAATCTTTAGCCATTTATTTTTTGTTTTTTTTTAACTTACTTCCCTTTATTTATTAGGACGTATAAATAGAACACGCTGCAGTTGGTTTGTATTTAAATAATGAGTGCAATAATTTTATTATTTACTGACAATTAGACCTCGTAATCTCTGGAACTTTGAATATTTGACGTTTTCTTGACCGCCACTTATTTGTTTATTTTTGGTAAATTTTTGGAAAGGCTGATGATGCCGGGTGTGAGTACAGTGGTCGGTTGGTGCGGGGGACTGGTCGTGTGGTGTGGGTGTCACGGAACCGGCCTAACCGCTTCTGACTCGCGCACACACGCGCGCCTCTTGACCCCACTCCGTGGGCGCAATGAGGTTCTAGGTTTCACAGCATTGGAACTTTATTGCCTAAAATAGACATAGCGTTGAAAGCCTCTTATTCATAAAGTATCCAAGATTTTTCTATTCTATGTAACTTGTATCTACTATACAAGTTCCGTTTTTGTGCCAAAATTTTTAAAAAAATTGTGTATTTTCTTTTAGTTCATTAATGCTATTATGTTTTCAGTCACAAAATAATCTCTAAAGGAGATTGCAGATATTTTTTGGAATTTGCCATAAAGAGTTCCATATGCTTTAAACTTGACTATAATCACAAAAAGCTAGAAAATTACTGATAACCTCTGCATAAAAAGTTCAAAAAAATTTAAACGTCTGTTTTTTTTTATGCTCCAGAAAATTTATCTAATTCTTATTTTAAAAATCAGAAATTTTTTGTAACTGAAAATTTTCCTGAAACCCCAACCTAAAATTATAGTTTTAATATTAACTACATTTGTGCTATAACTTTAATATTCATTTATTTTAATACTAAATTGCATTAATTTAACACAATTCAGTATTTAGAAAATAACACTTATTTTAATTAATCAAATATTTCAACTCATTTTCAGTCTCTTTAAAAACTCTCAATTCACAATTTCTCTTTTGAACTGAGCTTGAAGTTTTGTCTAAATTATTAACCACTTTGTTACAGCTTAAAAGTTTGTGTCCCTTAGCAATATTTTATACAATATAGGTGACAAGCTTTCGGCCCACTTGATGACGAGCACCACCCATGTGGGACTGCCACATAATTTTCCACACAACTTTTTTTCAAATTTGAATAAATCAGGAACATATAATATAAATTGTAATCTATTGATTTCTAGCAGATGTTGTATGATATATATGATTTATTTACATTTTACAATAAAAAAATTAAAAGTGAAATCTGTAATGTTCAGTCAATCAAATATTTATTCCAATTAAATATACCTCAAGGAGCAGGATTACCTATTTACTTATTTTTTATTAAACGAAGAATATTGTTGTTTTCTGATATAATATGCTTCACCAACTTCCTTTGACAAACAAAATTATGTGAAATGAATGTTGTGTTATTTTCATACATGTACAGACATTTGTGTCAGACAAAGGTACTTGTGATTTGTGCACTCTACTAATGTCATATTTTACTAAATATCCTTAAATTTTAAATAATTATTTTGACTAAGTACATAAAAATCTCATTTACTACAACTTGAGGTAAACTGTCCATGTGAAGGATTAGAATATTTAAACTGAAAACTTCAATCAATTAACAGCCTGCTGCAGTCCACTGCTCGATTTAGGCCTCTACTAAGGAATGCCACCTTCCAGAACCTATAATCACAGATAAATAACCGACAGTTGTTACTTAAATTTGTTGACTATGTGGTTGGGGTTTGAATTCAACTCATAATAACTTGACATTAAATGTTTCATTAATACATTTGAAAAGTTATGATTAATTTTTTTATTTAGGTCATATTAAGGGACTTTTACTTTTGTTTATATGCTTTTGTTTTTTTATTTATTGTAACAAGGCTTTTACCTGATGGTACATAACAACGCGGCGTCGGTTAAGATGGAACAACATAGCACCATATGATGATATTCGTTTTGAGATATAAGGTGTTAAGTGTCATTACCCCAGTAATTTTAACAGATTATAAAACATCATTCAAACCAGAATACAGTTATGTTCGCACAGTACTGTGTTGCCGGCTGCAATAGAGACTACGGCGGTACCTACCTAGACGGTCTGCAGCAACAGAGACTTACCAGCAAGTGTTGTTACTGTTTACACCATTAGTTGGAATTTGTATATAAAAGTAATATGTTTTATGTAATAATTTAGATTAGAACTAGTACCGGTGAACGTGATACTGTAACCGGCAAGCCGGCTGGTGTTCACGCACCAGCCGCTCCATGGTGACGTATTAATCGGTAACATCTGCTGTATTGGGTTACACGCGCACTTTGATGCAGTACAAATACAACTCACTTGTACTTTTGTTTCCCCTTTTTTAACCGAGTCCACGTGCGGGGGGTGTGTGAGCCGGCTGGGCCTGGTGAGCTTTGTTTGCGGCTATTAGTGTAACTCGATTTGTTGATTGACTCCTTTATTTAACTAGCTACGGTTGTCAGTCAGTAAACTGGCCTATCAAAAGATTGATACCACTAATATGTTCGCGTAATCGATAAATATTTTTGAAAATATTGTGATAAAAATAGTCAAGAGGCTTGTACTTTTCTGTAACTCCCATGAATAATTGTTATAAAAAATATCGTAAAAACTTCAATGTTTATCGAAAAAAAAACTAATCCGGTTGATTAAAAATGTTGTTAATATTTTTATTGCTTCGCCGATACAAGTAATTTTGGTTTTGTTCTTCATTAACATAAGTCTGCGATTGCTCTACCTTCATGAACTTTTTTATTTTAATCTACTCAGTAATAAGTCTAGTTAGTCGTCATTTGTTGTTCCAGCAGTAAAGAGGCGTTAGGTGTTAAAACGTAAATACCCGTCATTATTCTCTGCAATGAAAGCACAAACATATGAGAGATTGCATCTCAATTGTATTATACCCAAGGAAATTGGTAGTAATCAAAATAGCTCGTGCTTCGGAGGAACAAAGGGCGACCAATTCTACCAACGCCATTTCATTGTATTTACCAGTAAGGGCAATAGACGCCTGACAGCCACAGAGAGTTATGTAAAGGGTTATAAAAAAATCGAATAAATATACTGAAACAAGTATAAGCATAAAAGGTGACAAATGAATAAAAGGGAAGATACAAAATGTATTATATATGGAATAAAGTAACAAATGTAAACAGAGGTGTAAGAA
>DWLS01005732.1:0-12381 GCA_018246255.1 Pachliopta kotzebuea | reverse complement strand
TGTCTTCCATTATACGACATTACTATAAAATAATTAATTTATCATAATGAATTATTATAATTCGTTACAATAGGTAAGGATGATGTTATTTATATTATTTCTTTTCTTTCGCTGTTTTCTTTTTCTTTAACTTGTCTTTCCTTTTACTCTTCATTTTCAACTTTCACTCTTTCAGGTAACATTTTATGTTAAGTCATCTCTCAGGCATCCTCTCTCAATATTATATTGTCTTTTTTTATACATTTTTTAATCTTCGACATATATTATTATATTATAATTTAAGCTCTGTTACAATCTTATCACTATAACTCTTTTGTTTTATTTATATTTATAACTCTAGCACGTGATATTAGTTGGTATTATACTAACTGCATAAAAATTGAAAGAATCATTAGTTCAAGTCGGATTCGAACCCGGTATATTCAGAAAGGGAAGCGTTGAAATCACTAGACTATCACAACTGTAAAATAAGAGTAACCTCTTTAAATACATATTAAAATCACGACCAAACAGATTGCTAGAATAATTAGCATTATAAATAAGGCTGCCTACTTTATATTCCAGTTAGGAGAAATCATTTGTTCTGAAACGTGCAAAAAACAGCATTAATTATAATAATTACAAATAATTAGATATTCTACATGGGGTATAAGGGATCCCATACAACACCTAATGAGACTCAATCGAAACTTATCTGCTAGTGGTGCCTTCTAATCAACAAACGAGGCTTTGGCTACATACCAACCTACGTAAGGCAGAGTAGATGGAATAAATAAAGCAATAAAAGATAAAAGAAATATAGGATAATAATAAAGAGATGTTAACGAGCCTTGGCTTTGACCAAAGGAAAAGAAATGATTTAAAGAAAAAGAGTAGTGAGAGAAGGCCCAAATCACCGTTACTATTGAGAAGAGGCTTACTCCAATAATTTACATTCTTCAGACTGGAACACAGTACTGTTTGTCGGATGCAATAGGAGCTGCTGTGGTACATACTTGGTCTTCGGCAACGAAGACCTGCCACCAGTAAATCTGCAGCTTTTAATTGGTGAGTCTACTAAATAAAATATGTATCATCATCAGATATTTGCCTTTCTTAATGAGGGGCATTGAGCAGTATCCCACCACGCTGGCTCAGTACAGTATGATGGGAAGTAAGAGGATGTGTTGATTAGTAGAGTACACCATGATCAGGTTAAGTTGAATTGGGTTCTGCATAAAATAGACTGAAATAGGAAATTTCACAACAGTCTGAACCCGAATGAAACGGAAGCGCGTCGCTGAAAAACGAAACAAAATGAACATTGCTCATTTGAATTTCTAAATTGTCTCCTCAGAATAAATTGTAGGCGAGGTGGAGTTTCCGTTTCGTTGGAGAATGAGAGAAAAAATATAAAACTTCAACATTGTCTGCAAAGTTAACTTTTAAGTTTGAATAAATAAGAAATAGATTCGCATAGTTGAATACCATTGAAATACTATAGGTAATATTATACACGTCATTGTGTTTCTATTCTTAGAATCCACGTAATCTATCATTACTATATATGTATTTATTATATATGTATAATATATTTACATATTGACCTTTCTCACAGTTTATGTGTTTATACCAATTTATTACATTTATAATGGTATAACATATTAACTATGCCAAAATTGATTAACTCTATTATGTTATAACGCGTTACTGCACCCTAACTTAAGTTCTCTGTTCAGTACTATATTAGACTGGGAAGAATGCTTTTTGGAATTAAATCCTCCTTTTTGTATATGTGCAAATATAGTTTTAAATAAATAGCTAAATAAAAAATAAATATATTAACCTATTCGCTGCCAAGCCTAAATTATATGAAGTCATTCCCATTGCTATTATTTCTTGGTAAGACCATATATATATTTTCATACATAATCATTTACAAGCAGAAAACCAAAGACGAGTATACTCGACGTTGGCAATAAGAAAAATTTGCTAATTCAAAAGCCTGCATGTTATAATATATTTAAAGTAGGACGAGTATTCTCGTCTTTGACAGCGAATGGGTTAATTAAATATTGGTTTTCTCTAATAGTTTACGGTATTTTTAAAACATTAGTTCTCGTATACAGACAGGTATATAAAGTTTACCAGATCCTAAATTTCTTTAGGGCTTTTCAAAATATTTTTTTATCCTACGATACTACGAGATGAGCAAGTTATTAACTTGAGTAATACACTTTCACAGAACAAAGCGCTGGTTAAGATCGTATACAACACCACATTGAGATCGTCGCTTTGAGGCGTTAGGTGTTAAGTCTTGTAATTTTAGTAATTTTACTGGAATAACACCTTTCAAATTACTACTATTTATTAGCTGTTATTGGAGCTGCAACAGTATCTACCTAAATAGTCACCGGGAGTCTTGATAGCCTAATGGTTTGAATGCATGCTTTCCACGCCATGACATTTTACAATATATCTACAGTTAGCATTTCAACTAATATCATATACTTGAGGCAATGTATCAAATTGCGTGGTTATAAACATTAAAAAGCAGTCACCGGTAACAAAGACCTACTACAAATGTATATATGAAATATATAAATACCTATACGTATATTATGTGTGCTGTCTGCCGAAGAGCTTTCCATGAACGTTTACGCATAGTATGTTTATGACCGTTAACATTTTTTTTTCTACAACCGTATCACTGAACACTTGACCTCCATAACCCAGCAGCCAGATCCTGGCATCCTGCCAGCACCACTACATACAAGTGTTCGCTTGTAAAGCAAGCGTTACGTCGAAAGCTTCAACGTAAACAGCGCAAGCTAAAGGCGCTGTAGCCGACTTAATAGGCCGGCGATATATATCAACTGAAATTAGATCGCTGGGTATTTTTATTTATTTTACTATAAATAAATAGTCTATTCTACTATCGATGATCTTGTGCACATGTAAATTAGTCTAGTGAATCCACTAACATTTAACCAGCGTGGTAGTTAAATACGGTTGACTATACGTTTTCCTGTAAATAGAGGACGGAGTTCGAGCAGCAATAAGTGGGTTGTTTATTTGTTTACATCATACATACTTCTAATTTCATATATATATATTTATTTATGTATATATATGATCTAAATAAGTTTGTC
This sequence comes from Pachliopta kotzebuea, assembly GCA_018246255.1. Lineage (NCBI taxonomy): Eukaryota > Metazoa > Arthropoda > Insecta > Lepidoptera > Papilionidae > Pachliopta > Pachliopta kotzebuea. The sequence goes on along the minus strand of DWLS01005732.1, from coordinate 9,250 downwards.
AATCCCGTTGCAGGACAACGACTCCGTAGAATGCTGGAAGGTCTTTGTTATCGGAATCGTAGGCACCGCAGCTTTTACCTTTACTGCCAAATTGTAAAGTGTAAACATTACTGTGTTCCGGTTTGAAGGGTACTGTATGCTAGTGAATTTACTGGGTTAACGAGACTTAACATCTTAAGTCTCAAGGCGACGAGCGTTGTGTGGTGCTGTGTATACCACCGTAACCAGCACTATGTTATGGGCAAGCTCCTTACTATCAGATACTCCCGTCTCTTTACCACATCGAATAAAAAAATACTTGAGCTGGAATTTTAAATATCCCATCACTTAGCTTAATCATTATCCACAATATATACTAATTATCAACAAATAAAAAGTTACCTATTTTAAATTCAGTACATATTAAGTCATTTTAATAATCCAAAGGAATCAAGTTTTATAGTATACAGCTAGAGTTATTCTTAAGTTAAAATTATACGATTTGCATCAATTCCTTGATGCTGTAGAATATAATTACCGTCACTGCGATTAAGGTGGAACAACTCCAAGTAAACAGCTGATGAGCTTGGATAGTAGGGTAACATTACTAGAAAGGCCTACCTTCAGCAGTGAACGGTAATATATTAAACAATATATAAAAGTATATTGTTTAAGCTAAGTGGTAAATGGCGTTCCTTGAGAGATGCCTATGATGATGACCATAGTGGTAAGGTGCTATTGAGGAAGAGATGATGAATCAATCATCAATCATGAGAAAGTTATAAAAGAAAAGATAGGGGAAAACAAAACGTAAAACCAAAACAGAAATCAGACCGAACAAAATAGTAAGATAAAGAAGGTAAAGGAGAGTAAATAAGAAAGAAGGTACAAATAGAGAAATTGGAAATTTAAAAATTGTCAGACTCATTAACGACTAGTGGCATCACTCAAGCAACTAGATGAACAAAAGGAATATATGATAAGAGAGTAAAAAAAATATAAGAAAGTGAAGAATAAGAGAAAGAGATCGGATGAAGGATCGGTAGAGGATAGAATAAATGTACAAAATAAATCTTAAAATGAACCTTGGCCCACACCGACTAAGAGAATGACTAGAAAAAAAGAAAGAGGCCTAAGATGACGGCCATATTCGCCAGGTGCTATTAAAGTTAAGTGAAAAACTTCTAAAGGACACGATAGAGGAATAAAATGTAAAGTCAATACGAAAATAAGACAGAAGAAAATTGTAAGATAAAGAAGACGAAGGAAAGTAAGTACGAAAGAAGATACAAAAACAGAAATTGGTAATGGAAATTTAAAAAATGTAATATTTAATAAACGATTAATATATATATATATATATAATAAAGAGAAATAAGAAGAAAGAGTGAAGAATGAGAGAAGGAGATAGAATGAAGGATCGGTAGAGGATAGAAGAAATGTATGAAATAGAAATGAAAACAAGCCTTGTCTTCAAACCAAGAGAATGATTGGAAGAAAAAAGAGAGGCCTATGTAGTGAACTGATGATGATGATAAATTTTTTGTAATTAATTTCAATCACCATTCGGTTATTAGTCGATTTACTAATCCATATGATTTTTACTAACTTTTTTTTAATTTTGTCATTCAAAAGCTCCGTCCCGAACTAAACAATTTACTTTCATATCTTATTTACTTGAGGAAATTAGAGCAGTACTTAAGTAGAGCGAAAGCTTTTAAAACATTTCGCCCGAGGGGTGGCGGTTCATTTTAAATTCTGCACGGGGTTGTTATTTCGATAAATCGTTACAGTCAGCCGTGCTGATCTAATGCATCATTTCCAACTTTTCGGCATCATATACAAAGGTTAATTTAACCTATTATATTTTATATTATATTAAGAGTGATCTTAAATGAAAAGAAGGGGTATAAGGTATACAACAACTCAGAAGACCTAAGACGACCTTACCTGCTCTTGCAGCGTACTAATCAACAAACAAGGCCCTACCTTCAATCAGTATTGAGCCGGCATGAGATATGGCCCCAATCTCACACAATATTGAATTTGGCTCATATTCATCAAAGCCTCCATCGGCTGATGATTATGACTACAGACATTGAATAATTTCCTTTGAAACAGCGCTGACGCATGTCGGTAAAAATCGGACGATCATCATCATCATCATTTCAATCGATGGACTGTCATCTACTAGTATAGCCTATGCCAGAATATTTCACAAATTTAATTTTTTTTTTATTATCTAGACAAGTAAGGCGTTTACCTGTAAGTGCTACGCTTGCCCATAATAATATGAAGCTACATATGATGATATTCATAGGATCATATTACGTCAATCGCTTTCTGACGAGTTACCTCAACAATCTCACTACCATACAAACTAGAACACAGTAATGTTTACTATACTATTTCTTAGTAGAAATAGGAGCTACGTTTGTATCTAGACGGTATATAATATACGAATAGTACGAGTATGAACAATTGTATATATATTTCAATCAATGAATATCGTATTACAGTTTGTGTGTCTGTCTGTTAGCTACTAAGGATTTCGTAGTACGTTTTCAACAGTTAGAATGGGTTTAAAATACAATTTGCCGCTGCAAACCGTACTTGGAAACTCGCGTTATGTGATACGCCGCATTAAAAGTTTACCTACTGTTTAAGTGTTGGAGACCTTTCGCTGTGCTCGATTAGAGAGTACTTTGTAATATATACTGTAATACTGTAATTTTCAACATTTTCTAGTACTATATTACATATAATTAGACCTGAATATATGTTTATTATTATACTATAATTACAGATTCATCACTTTATTTTATTATTTAACAGACAGTTATAATTACTGCTGTGGTTAAGCGGTTAACGTATGTAAAGTATTATTTTTGATACTTGAATAGATGTTTCCGTAGTCATATATAAAAGAGATAATAAAATTTAGACCAAATATATATATTTCTTTTATTCATCGATCCAATTAAGCCGTTCACCTGATTGTAAGTGATACTATTTCCCATAAGATGGCACTCGTTAAAAAAGTATACACAATATCATAATGCGCTTCTGGTTTCGATACAAAGTGTTAAGTCTCGATACCTTAGTAACTTCACTAGAATATAGCACATTTTAAACTGTCTACATAATATTTGCAGTCATACATATATATATATATAACTATGATAACGTTATAAATTTATTAATAATTATATAACATTTTTTATTTGCAAATGCAAAGAGCGAGTACTAAAACATATACATGAATAGAGATCTAGATTTAAGACTATTATGTAATATACAGGCGTATATATATATATGCAATAATTGTGTATATACGCGTGTATATTCGCACTGCTGATCCGTTTCCGCTGTTCACGTGTGATAACGAGGGTACTATTGTGCGGCTTGACTGTAACCAGCTCGCCTGCCAATTATCTTATCGGACTATTACAATACATGTGGTACTTAAATAGCATTTTTTTTAAATAAAGTTATAGGTCAACGCTTGAACAACGGACTCACGTGATGTTAAATGATGATGTGGTCTATGTTGGTACAGCGCATTAACGTAGCAAATCCTCATAATATATATCCAGCTGGTGTGGATCAGTCATGTACTTAACCCGTAGCACCTGTTGAACGACTTTCGTAGAAGTCTAAGAAGAGCTACATCATCATCAACTGATTTGAGTCTACTAGTGGAGGAGTTTTATTTAATTTGCACATGATATTAGTTGTTATACTAACTGCATATAAATTGGAAAATTCAATGGTGAAGGCCGGATTCGAACCCGGTACCTTATAAGTGGAAGAATGGCATTCAAAACACTAGGCTATCATGACATTTCCTCCCAATAGTGGGGAGATAAAACCTCGTTTGTGTTATAGAGGAAAAGAAAAAGATAGCGACAAAGATAAAAGAATCAAAAATATCCTTACCCAAAAGATGAAGAAGTAAGCTTAAAGCATTTTAAATAACCTCGTTCCTTGATTAGTAGGGTACACTACCATTTGGTGTGGTCACTTGAGTCTCGTGAGTTATTATATGGGACCTCTTACACCCCTTTCCTTATACTACAATTTTATCAAAGCAACGATACTACCACGATAACTGTATCGTTATGGTCATAAGTTGCATTATGACCACAGCACGCGCGCCTCTAAGTATCAAACTTGTAACTTGAGAGTGATATGTTATCCTCAAGGTGCAAGTTTAATACTTAGGAGCTTCTGTATTCTAACTGTTAAGTTACTAGTAAACTAAGTCTTCAATACACCTCACAATCTACTCACTATTCATATTCTTTCTCTCATACGTAGCTTGTGAGAATTAAGTGTTTTAAATTCGCTTACTAAGCACTCACTAAGCACCGGTAAGTTGCCAGATGTAGCATATAATAACCACGTAACTCGTTTCCGGCGTAGAGTGAGCACTTGAACGCTACGACCCATTAGTAGGGTCGAACCTTTTTACGAAGCCATTTCCGCCAACCCCATCTACACAATTAACGACTGAAATCGAAATTGTTTACCGGGATATAGTAAATACCACAGTATAACATAAACATAGTACAAACAAGTCAAGGTTATATATTTTTCTAGTACTATATTTTTACAATCTTCGTGTTGTGGGTAAGGGTCTGTTTACTTTCTTCCTCTATACTTTAATGCTTTCTATTTTTCTTTTCTTCTTCTTTTCACATTTATCTCTTTCCTCTTTTATGCATCGCTTTTCAATCTAAGTTAGCCGCCTACTTTTATTTTCCTCTACATCCTTCTATAGTACCGACTTGCAATATTTAAATAATATCCGGCGAATATCATCTTCACTCATAAAACAAGTCAAAGTTAATACCACGGCAGAGGTTTGTTATAAAGTAGATTTTACATCCGGCTTGAAGGTCCGTGTGGAAGATTTTAAAAAGGCTAGTGAATATAGTGTACTGTATGTGGTGAATAATTACAATAGTTTTATATAACTTTGCGGTTTATATTTCATGTAATACGAGAGGGAGAGAGAAAGAGAGTTGCTATTGGTGAAGTACTTTCAATCTATGTTATCATCTTAAGTAGCAGGCATAAGTCTGCATCACATACATCTTACCAATTACTATCTTAAACTCTTTGTAGAATTTTTTTTATTTAATGAAACGAGTAAGACATTCACCTGATAGTAAGTAAAACATTGCGGTCATCGCCTTGAAAGGTAAAGTGTCTCGTTACCCCATTAATTTTAATAGCATACAGCACCCATCAAACCGGAACACAGTAATGTTTTAACATTACTATTCAACGATAAAAGTAGGAGGTGTGGTGGTACTTACGTAGACGGTCATTGGTAACGGAAACCACTAACCATACTCAACTATATTATCAGCCGCTAAACTCCCACTGCTGGATATAGGTCTCCCGAAAGATCTCTGTGATTGGTCTTATGCATGCAGCAGATTCCCGGGACCTTCACCAGATCATTAGTCTACCTTGTGAAGGGTCTTTTAGCTCTATAGGACTGCTCCTCCCCGGGCTTTGCAAGTGTGTTTCCAACGAAGATCCCGTGTCTTCTTCAAACTTTGAAGATGACCACCGTGGGGGAAGACCACCTTGACAGAAGGTACGGTATCTTTTTTGAAGATTTTCCATCAAAAAAAAATTGAAAAAAAATACCTCATTGCTTAAACCTAGCAACTCCTTAGAGCTATGTCGGTAACCTTCTTCGTATCTGCTCATTCCTGATTCGATCGCGCTGATACTCCAAGCGTAGCCCTCTCCATCGCTTTTTGTATAACTCCGAGCCTCTTCAATGCCTATATTATTATTTACAATGTTCATGAAATTTCTCATACATTACACATTCAATTTAACAAGGAGGTGAAGACAAAGGGGTAGTTTCACGCGTCGTGAGCTTCCAGTATCGCTCCATCCGGCGGGGTGGATGTAATCATTTATAAGTACACGTAAAGCTGAAAGCTGTTTGACTTCACTTCATCAGTCTATAGACGTCCACTGCTGGATATAGGCCTCGCTCAATAACCAATGGTGAGCTACTTGCTCACCTTTAACAGGAACTCCATCCAATTATACTTGTACTTAAACATTCATAATATATATGGATCTATGTTCATTAAATGACTAATGTCCCAACCAACCCGTATTGGGCCAGCGTGGAGGGAAACGGCCCTAATTCTCACACATTTTTTTTTCTATTAACTCATTTTGATACATGGCTTAAAGCACGTGATATTAGTTGTCATAATAACTGCAGATTAATGGAAAAATTCATAAGTGCGGGCCGGATTTGAACCCGGTACCTCCGGCGTGGAAAGCAGTCGTTCAAACTATTAGGCTATCACTGCTCAAATCATTTTGGTTAGGGTGAGCCAAAACTCATCTATCATCTTTTAATTCCTTTCTTTATATTTTCCCTTTTACTATTGGAGGAGGCTAATGCAGAGGACTTAGTCGTAGTAGTCTACTGGTTTGAACGCCAGCTTACCACTCCGAAGGTATTGGGTTTGAATTCGGCTCGCACCCATGATTAATTTAATTTATATGAAGTTTATAACACTATAATACCTAAGTAATTTCATATAATACAATAGTACCTTTTAAATTGGAAAACACTAATATTTGTCGTTAGCAGTACGAGCTGTGGTTGTACCTATATGCACGTTTTTCGGTTACGTTCGCGTGAGAAATCTTCAAAAGATACTCTGCTACTGGAGAAAAGTCAAGGTGATATGGGATTTATACCCACTAAAACCTCTTCGATGATCATCATGAGTACATTGAACGGCCCGGGATCTCCTACAGAACTTACCAGTGCCTGCCTGCACTGCTGAGGACATCCCGAGGAGAGCTGTTGCTCTCCCTAGCATAAACAGTATGCTACTACAAAATACGAGACCACTTCTTACTTGTCGTAGCCTCGGGCTCACTCAATAGGCAGTGATGGCACTAACCCTCAAACCCAACGTCCAGCTACAGAGATCTACAGCCAATAGATCGTTTTACAAAAATATCTATATATTTTTTTTATATAAAGGTACAGATTGACTTCGATACCACCTGTTGTTAAGTCACAATGTAGTCTATGTTGATAAAGCGCATTAAACTAGTATTTGCCTATTCATTCTTTTGAAGATATAGGTAATTGTTATGTACTATATATATAAGAGCTGGTATATAAATTCGTCTTCCCCAGAACTAAGTAACAATTCAAGTTTCGTTCTCTACTTTAACTTCATACAATAAAAGGCTGCATCTAGAGGCACGGACGGTGCGATGTGTATTGTATTTAATTTTCAACTCGTTAAAACTTTCTACTGTGTAAGTACACTGGAGATTCCGATACAGGAAACTGCAGCCGTGACTCGCATACAATACTATTGTATGGATCATTTAATAGAATTACATCCTTTTATTTTTATTCATCGAGACAAGCAAAGATTTATTTGGTAACTTTATTTGATAATAAGTAATACGCTTGTCCATAACATAGCGCTGGTTAAAATGGTACATAGCACCACATTGCGTATCGCCTTGAGATATAACTTAAGTCTTGTTACCAGTAATTGAGGTGTCAAACCAACCTCACCTATTTGATGAACCGTGTTAATCAAAAAATGAGACTCTGGTTTCTCAGCAATCTATTTTGGAAATAGCTCAAATCCCTCCACTATTGAAAGAGGCCTTTTTTGTTTCGATTGGGAAATCTTCCGAAGTAACCCTACTTCTGGGATTAAGTCAGGGTTATATGGGATTTATACCACGGTGGTCATCCTAGGTGCATTGAGGAAGACCCCGAAAATACGGACCTTACCAGTGCCTCCCTGCATTCATGTTAAGCACATCCCAGGGAGAACTGTTACTCTCAATCTGTTGATTGGGGAGGCTAATATCCAGTAGTGGACATTTATTAGCAGGTGAAATTACCTGAAAACTCCAGTAATTTTTCTAGCATATAGTACCTTTTAAACTCGAACACAGTAATATTTGCATATTACTACATAGCGGTTAAAATAGGAGGCAAGTAGACCTACCAAAATTAGCAGATATAATGGAAGGTTATTTCGAGAACAAATTTCTTTTTTGAAATAGATTTGAAAACTTGAGTTAGCAGTAAATATACTACTGATAAAAGTTCCAAAAAGTTCAAGGAGCGTGAATAGGAACCGTGGAAACTTGTTCACCGGAAACTAAGTTTCCGCATCAAAGGCGACAATTAGTACTAACAAAGAAGTACCGCCAACTGTCCCGTTGTCGGCGATCGCTTAACTAATTGTCTGGGTTTCTTACTGTGGCATTAAATTAAAGTTAACTGCTTACTTGAGGCGTTAGGAACCTACTTTGTGAAATCTTAGTAAATTTATCTTACATTAACACATCCAGTAAGAACTCGACTTCTTATTGCTACAGAAATCTTCACAATAGCCTTCTGGTAAAGTTTGCTTACAACTTTTGAGTCATTTAATATTCAGTTATAGAAAGATACAGACATTCATATACAGATGTAGAGTAAACGTGGGATGTAAGGGATCTCACACAACAACTCACGGGACCCAAATCAACCAAACCTGCTAATGATGCAGCCTTCTAATCGACAAACGAGGCTTTGGCTCCCCACCAACTTGCATTTGAACATACTAGTGGGAATAGGCCCAAACTCCCCATTAGTGGAGTAGGCATATGTTCAGCAGTGGACGTCTATCGGCTGATGAAGAATACAGTTCACTGTATACAGATTATATATAGTTGACTGTATGACTGAAAACTAATGTTCAATTGTGTTCAATTGTGCATCAATTAACAGCATCGAAATTTTTTAAACGTGTCCTAGTTTCAAAATCAAATTGGTATCCAAGTTTCTTTGTCTATAGTTGATAACAGAATATTAAGTTGATAACTATTGTTTTCAAGTCATTTTATATTTTTTTTTTATGTTTTTTGTCGTACTGTACATTTAAATTTAACCAATATTTTTAAAGTTTGTAAAATTGCTTTAACTTGTCATAGTGTTATAAGAGATTGCTGTAGATACCTGTAACTGGCTTACGTAACTACTTAATCTTATACTTGTTAATTTTAAGCTTGAATGTTTTGTATGTATTGCTGTTGGTGTGAGTTAGCTTGAGCCATCCGGTGGAAGGGTTTTTAAAAACTATATGCTAGAGACTATTGCTCCAAGCTTTGATGTTAAGTTAAAAAAAACTGAGAGAGAACTGATTTTATTTAGTAATACAAGCTTCTTATATACTAAGGTTATACAATGGCT
>DWLS01005731.1:0-12382 GCA_018246255.1 Pachliopta kotzebuea | reverse complement strand
TTCCTCGGACTATTGTCGGAGACCTTGTTTGCTTATCAAATACTTGTTTGTTTTTATAATTTTTATCTACTAATAGAAAAAGATACCTTGCCGGTAGGAGAGAGTTCGAGGTTGTGTAAAACTTATTAAAACTCCTCTTTGATGACCATCATCTGTCTGGTGGTTACGGGGTCTCCACTTTTAACACTACTATGGCTTTTCTAACACTATGCGGTGATAACTTATCCCAGGGACTATATTATGAAGTCCTCACCACCCTCGCAAGGTCTGCTACTGTAAACCATGGCACCCTCCTCCTCAACCAAGATCTGTTCTCTCTCAATAGCTGAGCCTTTGACTAAATAATCAAACCTAATAAATTTAGCAACATTCTTTGTTATTATAATTCAATTACAGAAATTAATATTTTTCATTAACATTTTAACTGATTGTTACTCCTAAAAAAACTAGTAATTTTGTATTTGTAATCAACCATTTTCATTATTTTATTTAAAATCTGTTTCCAGTGCTAAGTACAACTCCAGCTTTAGAACATAGTAATGACATACGGAGAAAACTACAAAATTGTAATGATGTACCAGGTGCAGTATGTTGTATTAAACAAGCTTTTGAAAAAATTAAAATGTCAAAGAAAATTTAATAGTGAAAGATAATATCATTGTTTTTATGTAAATTGATGTCTGATATGAATAAATTTTTACAAGGAGGAAATACCGGAGATACACCAGGTTAAATTGGGTTGAACACAAACACGTCAATGTTAATTGTAAAATGTTCTAGGATAAACTATTATGGAAAGAAAATTATTTATGTACTTCAATCATAAATAAATTTGGCTAATGTTCACATGAAAAAATGTGTGTAGTGGTGGTAGAAGTAAAATATTCTTCTGATGGTGATGTGCCTGCCCCTTAATATGTAGGTGCTAGTTAGAATGATAAACACAACACTGCACTACATTGTGCTAGTCTTGTTAAATCAGTTATTTATTTTCCTACAATGCCACCAAAACAAATTTTTACGCCTTTCTTTCTGTTTGGGGGCTAAAACAGGCACTGGTATGAACATTAACAGTTTCAGGCAACAACTTTCTCTGTTAAAAACTATTATATATTGAACAATATTTTACAAATTTAAGTTATTACATTTAGTTTTTCCACCACTACTGAGGCAGGCCTATCTCCAGCAGTGGACATTTATTGGCTAATGATTTAGTTTTTAAATATTATTGTGTGCTGAAGAAAATTTTACTCAAATTTTGATAAATAATACATATTATTTCTTTAGTATTCAATATAAATTTGACAGTGGTAGAAACTGATGAACAAAAAATTCAAGCTGATTTATAATATAATTTAGGCCTGTGACAGTTTATAAATATTTTAAATGTTATATAATTTTGCAAGCCAAGTTGATGGTAAATTAATAAAATAGCATGATAATTATGGAAAATTTATTAAAGAACTTTAAATATAACCAAATAACATTAAATACTATTAAACAAATATAGAACATGTGTAAATTCATGCTGAGGTAATACTCTCTGGCTAGTTGTTTATACAAAAATAAAATTTCTTTTTTATATACATTTATATTTAACTTCCTGTTAAGGATATTATCTTTTGCATTCATATATTTCTTATATATATAATTTGTACATTATAATAATAATTGCAGACAACCAAAAACAATTTATAACAATAATAGTTAGGTAATAATATCAGTGTTTCAAAACCGAAAATAGCTAAGAATATTTTAAATTCATATTCTTTAAATAATACTAAAATTACAAATCTTATAATTAATATTAACTTATAACCTTTCTTTAAAAAATAAAGTAAAACATACTTATTATAATAAAATGCCTTTAACAGATTAATGCAAAAATTTGAGATTTACATATTCCCCATACATTATGTATTAATATTTACATGTGTGGTCATATAGTACTATAATATGGTAATTTATTGAAACAACAATGAATTGTTTAATCAGAAATATCTTAATAAATCTAAATTAGTAATGATTGTCTATTATTAACTGTTAAAAAATTAAATAGGTAATACTTTTAATTCTCTTTTTCTATAGTAATGTCACATGAAACTAGCAAACCAAAAGGTCTCGGTTTTTACTGCTCCAATTATAAAGTTGGTTTTTTATTCTAACCAACATTTTACAATTTATGAAGCAGCCAACATTATGTGAAGTTATATCATAAAACTTTGCACATTGTATATTAATCCTTATTAAAACATAAATTTATTTTAAGGATATGTTTCCTTCAAAACTTAAATTGTGTAAAATTTAATACAATTTGAAATAAATAATATTTTTTTCCAATATACATATTATTTTCCACAGTTGAAACTAAATAACTGCATCATGATAAACATATAGCTGGATAGTATACAGAATATAATTGGCATGGAAATTTTACAGGAGTGGCCTACTACCAATTATGGATGTATATTAGCTTACAATAATTCAGATCAGAATTATGGAATGACTTTAACTTTTGAACATTTAAAAGAAACAAAGATTATATGATTGAAGAATACAAACTTGTTTTTGAAAGGATATATCTAAGTTTGTGTTCTTATTATATTGTAAACTATAATAAAAATTTTGAAAACATAAAGAATAATAAAAAACAATAATAATGTAGCATTATTAGGTAAACAAACTCTTATTTGATATCTTTTATATTAAAATATCTTTAATTTACCATTTTGCTCAACACTCATTTCATTTGCCAATAAAATATCTTTATTTGCTTTGGTAGACATCATTGGAAGTTCACGGTTTGGCGAATTGTTTGATAAACTAGTCGACTTGCTGGGCAAAAGTAATGTACCCAAAGCAATGAAATGAAGAGAGTAATAAAACTTCCTGAAAAAAAATCAACATTATATTTTTCTTGGTATATAGTTGCATACATTATGGAGGACCTTTGAAATACCACATGTAGTAAAGTTAGGTAAGTTACAAGTTCCTATCAAAACCTCCCGAATAGCTACCAGTCTCATATTGTAAATCTGTCGTCATAATAGCCTTTCCTGTGTTGCCATATGCTATCTGTGCTATATATGATATTGTCTTTGATTATATACTCTAGATAGGGCGTAGCGCTTCAATCACTGCAACAAAAACTGGCCAACTTTTGCAGGCTTGTATGCGTGACCATTGTGTCTTACACTTGTGACCTGTCATTCTATTTGTCTTTGTGTGCTTATATAGGGATGCCAGTAGAGATATTTTCCAATTTAATGCAAAAGTCAGCCATATTAAGGTTTGGTTGTGAAAATTTTCTAGAAAGTAAAATCTACATATAATAATAATTTATGTATACAGGACTTCCTATGGCTATGCCACATGGAAGAAAAGGACTTTAAATATTGCAGATAGGAAATTTTGCTGAAAGAAGACTTCATCATTCTTTTTGAAAACAAATAGAACTGCACTCAAAGACTAAAAAATTGTGTTTGCAAAACAAAGTAACATTTCCTCATATAATACTGAGAGTTTAATTTAAGTCACAAAAAACTAACATAAACTTTGGTTCAGTTTATATACTCTTCTTGTCTCACACTTGGCCGTTTTCTAATTTTTCACTGAGGTTACTTCATGCTATATAACAATGAGTATAAGTGTGAGTATAGTTACCATGGAGAGCCAAGTGGTTATATCTCTTTAGCTTAATTTTCCCTTTACTTAAGGAATTTTCTGTCATGAAACAGGGAATACCAACAAAAATGTCAAAATGGCATCGTTATAATTGAACATATTTTATTGATTGTGTTTTAAGAAATACTGTGAATTCGGATTTACTTATCGGTGGTAGGATACTTTGCTGGTTGTATTTATACGTCCTTTGTAATTTCCACAAACTTTTATGATGTAACTCGTCATTTTAGGCACAATTGAATTACAAATTTCAGATGCGTCACACGACCGAATGACTTAACAGAACAAAGAGCATAAGTAGCGCGAATCTACTTATAGGCTAACAGGCTGATAAATTTGTTGACGCTTTTATGTGATTGATGCGCTATCTAAAGTTTAAATATAATCAAGGGCTAACGTATCACAATACAACAACAGGTGAAAGTTCTGCTCGTCTCATCGCTTTGTTAAATGAAAGCATATAGTTGGATTAAAAATTAGCAGAAAAAATATTTTACCCGTAAAAAGCAAGACTAGGCGCAAAGTCTAGTAAGACGAAAGGTACTGTAGCATACGTCATGGCAATCCGAGTCGTCACGAAAGTTAGGAAATCGTAGAACAATTTCTTCGGTTTGCTGTCTAGGAACATTGGACGAATGACGGTACGTACCTATAACAAATTGCAGAGTTATATCAAAAACTTTTTTGTGTGCTATGGTTATTATTGGTGGTAGAACTGTTGCCGTAGACTGTTCAATTAGAAACCAACATAGCGCCTATTTCAGCCGCCGGACTTGTGTGCAAAAAACACCTTGTTACGATTTGGAGAACATTATAGCTAATGAAATTGTAAGGTATCGAGACCTCTCGAACTGGTTCCCGCTTTTGTGGCAATGGGACTCTAGTAGCCCTGGCTTGGTCACCCATGGTGAAGCTAAGAGGAACCTGCCGGCCCGATGTGTGCTTAAGCAGCTCACCTCGGAAGTGTGCCGGTGGGCAGCAGGGCCAGGATGCGGTGTGTGAGGCGCCGTGCTTCTTCCTACTGCAGCCGAGGAGGAGTTGCGGAGGGAGAGGAATGTCGGTATTACAATTCGCTGCTCTCCCTAGCCTCCGCGACGAAGCGCAGCCGCACCGATGATGCGACGGCAGTAGGGCCGCGGAGGAAAAGGAGTGTCGGTATTGCGTCTCGCCGCTCTCCCTATCCTCCGCGGCCGTTTAATGGGTGGCGGTGGAGTCCAAGACCAGATTCGTCACAGGGAGCCGGGAGAGCTTGCTCTGCTGGCTCCCTGTGACGGATTTAGGAGGATCCGTTGCCCATACGAAGAAAAGGCCTCGTGGCGGAATCTCGTGGTGGGTTCAGTAAGTGCAAGTCCGACATAACCTGTCTTTGCCCCCGCGAAGGCATTTCCCCCACATTAAAAAAAAGTTTCCAGGCCTAACATCTTGTATCACTGTGATGAACATAATGTGGTACAGTGTATATCATCCCAATTAGTGCCTTACTATTTTATCGAGCTTTTCAGTAATCAGGAAAAGCATGCGCTCAGTTCATCATCAAAAATAGTAATACAATAGTATAGACATTGTGATGTTAGGAAAATAATTCTTTTTGAAAGAGGACAAAAAGCAAATAATTGTTAATATTTTCCTGTGCTTATTGAAGTGATCTCATACACGCATAAAACAAAATTATACAAAAAATTACATTTATCTTTTTCACAGTTTTACTACTTTTTTTCTACATCTATTTTTAACTTTATTTGTAATTTCACTCTTCTACTCAATGTTCAAACTTACCCTCTTTGCGGCGATAGTAAAAAGCCAACCTGCGAAGAAAGTTAAGTAGTATCCTGGGTGAAAGCCGTGCCAGATCGCGGAGAGCGCGTAAACGCGTACTGTGCCAACGGCGCCGCGCGCATACGCAACGTTACGCAGCCACGCGTTGGTGTTCTTATTCCAACTGGATATCGCCTCTCGGAAGTTCGCCGCGAACTGCGCGTAATTGTAAAAATATAATAAATGTTATTAATTTATTTTAAAACTTTATTGAACGCCATAGCGTTAGAACGGCGGTCTTAATGCCTTGAGGCATTTCTTACCAGTCAACCCCGGGAGAATGTTTATAGGTTAGAGCGAAATGAATTGTGGGTGGTACAGTGTAAAATTTTAATGTACATAAATATACGGGCTGACTTTTTAAACACTTTACAATTTTTTTGTGGGCAATAGGTATCACGTAAAGAAACCATTTTTGAAATAAATTTGGTATGTAATAAAAATTTTAAAACATTATTTTTTTTACTTAAATTTCTAAGTCGTGTGGTGACCTGAGTCCAAAATGTTTAACACCGATAAATTGTTTCCTAATCAATGAGTAGTAAAAAGCGCGGCAAATTCAGTACACCAATTAGAAGACAGCACACATCAGGTTACCATCCCGACCCGGGGCCACCAGTCGCCAGCGCATCGTTGCCACGTGTGGATGTCCTGTCCGTGGCCTATTTCGCTACCCCGCAGCACAACCCATTCCTTTGTTTGCGGTCGCGTCGACGCGCCCAGCACGCCGCTACCTCCCGACGTGAGTGTACAAAACAAGTGCATGTGCTCTGTGCCACAGTCGCCCTCCTTATGGTTCGCTATTAACAAAGAGAATGTACTCCTCTCAGGAGTATTACGAGATGATGCGATGTTACATTTGAAACAATGAAAGCCTACGAGAAGTTCGAAGAATGTACCTACTTCAAAGTCTTCGTCGCCTGCGCGTTATGGGGATAAACAATCCAAGAACACCAAGTATACAGACAATACTAGCCGCTAATCAGCGGTTGCTTGATTACGGGAAATTCAGTGCCGTCACATGTCCAAGGATGCGCCAGAAAGGAAAGAGATTTTTGCATTTCGATTGTTCTAAACCCGTAAAATTATGAAGAAAAAATTTGAGTCGACATTTCGCGAACGGAGGGTGTGGCACGGTTGGGAGTGAGGAGGAGCCGTCAGCTGTACCGGCGCGCATCGCGCGTGCAGTGTCCATGAGCGCAGGATTTTTAGAAACAACTTTCAATAGTCAAAACTTTTAATTTTAGTACTAAATGAGACTTAAATAAAAACACTGGCCTTTTTTTTTTATAAAGATCATAATATGTAAGTTTGTACAGTGTTCAAAAAGTCAGCCTGTATATTTATTACAATAAACATAAATACATAATATTACACAAATATTTTATACTATGGTATATATACTATTACAGATACATAAACACTTTCAGTTCGATGCATGTGTTGTTCCTGTTGCAGTAAATAATTTTTCAACAGTCTTTTAAAAGCTGGCATACTTGAAGCATTTTGTACATCAGAAGGCAGAGCGTTTCAAGGTCGTATTACGTAATCAGTAAATTATTTATTATAGAAGGTGGTACTATACTGTGGAATGAGTATTTTATGACGGTTGAGAAAGCAAGGCACTCGTTCTGAGTAGAAGATAATTACATGATTTTTTCTTTAGATAATTCGGAAAAGCAGGATGGTTTAATATACAACAGAGAGTTAACAAGATTCTGGAGTTGCGTTGGTGACGAGTAGGGAGCCATTTAACAATTAAGTTTTTGGTGATGTGAGGAAATATGGTCATTCTGAAGCAAAATGAAGATAAATCCTATGCAGTTGCAATATAACAAAAGTTATAATCCCTCTATTCCCATTTCACACTTTATGTGGGAATGGTGCCACTTTTTTTTCCATTCTAGCTACACTAGTATTTTCTTCCATTCTCCTTCATCAACCGTTAACTAATCTTACTAACTCCACACGATCATCTCCCTACTTTTATGCTCTTTCACACTATCGACCTATCCATTGTTTGGCAGCCCAATTTTGTTTCGTTCATTCTATTGTATACTTATCTTTCTTTATAGTAACATGATTTTCTTACCTCCTTCATTAGGTCTCTATACCATGCCAACCTCTTACTCCTTTATTCTGTTAATTTCAAGCCTCGCCTTTTAGGCAGCATATAAACCACATAATATAATCATCAAAATTATCGATCTTTTGATCTAAATATTAAAGACTTCAAATTAAATACACAACAAGATAAAAAAACTTTTTTTTAAGTACTAAAGTTTAAAACCCGCTTTTGGCTTTTAGATCCTCTAAATTTTTGATTGGAATTTTCTTTTGAATCGGGGATAATCTGGCTATTATACAGGCTGACTTTTTGAACACTTTACAAACTTTTTGTGGGCTATAGGTATCATGTAAGGAGATCATTTTTGAAATAAAATTGGTATGTAATAAATTATAAGTTTGTAGTGTTCAAAAGTCAGCCTGTATAATGCTTTTAGTTCATGTACATAAAAAAAAAATGTTACTAGTTCTTACCTCAAATCCAAATACATCGATATTGGACATTTTATCCCATTTGGGCCTGCCCTCGGCATCATATCCGTTGAAACCCATACCTGAGTTATTACATATAGCCTCAGACAACAACCAGGCGTGGTAATATTTGCACCGAACCACTAATGTGGACAGGTACGCGTACCAAAATAAATACAGTGCAGACCATGACCGAGAGACCTCTGATGCCGGGTTTGTTAATTCTATAAATAAAGAAGTTTTGTAAAGAGTTTATTTTAACTTATTTTTACATACAATTGAAATTTGAATAAACGCTGGTCTGAGAACCGCCGTTTCTTTCACTGTCAAATTTCCGATATGTCTATATCTGTATTCAAATTTTGGCCAACTTCTGGTAGGTAGACCAGAATTGGAAGTACAAAAACAAAAATATTTTATATATGCACCGTTAAGATACTCCGTGACTTTTTGGTCCCACTTTCGGTTGACCGGTTATACAGGAAGTACAATACATATAAATAGTAATTATTATACGAGGAACATATTTGTAAAAGAATAATTTCAAAAATATGCACAGTTATTGTACTTATTGACTTTCGGCACTACTTCCGGTTATCCGACCGGAATCGGATATGGCTAAGAATAATTTCTGTACCCACCTCAATATTAGTGCCAAGTTTCATTTTGAGCGGCCTTACTGCTTGGTCAGAGCGAATCGAAATTCGGTCACACACACTTGACAAAATCATAGTCAATGCAAAATTGACAACCAATGAGTTTCAAAACAAATGTAAAATAACAATGAATTTTCATTTGTACATTAGAATGTAATTATTGTAAATTTTGCATTGACTATGATTTAGTCAAGTGTGTGTGTATGTGTCCGATTTTGGTTGTGGTCGCACAGTAAAACATTAATTAACTTATTTTATAACTAACATGTTTAAAAAAAAATCAAACTTAGTGCACAACTTTTAAACGTACCTTCCAACACAGTTAGCGGGTATTTCTTAACGAGTGTCAAATATAAAACAGCTGCAGCGACGGAACCAGCAACTTTATAGAATACAGCACGACGCGGTGATGGTTCTGATTCGATAGATTTGTTCTTCACAACCTAGATATTACACAAGCGTTAAGAAAACTGTCTACCTCTGGTTGCCCTAAGTCCCACAAAAGGGAATAGGTTTTTTCTAAGTTTGATTATATAGATGGAAATAAAACCTTTATCTGTGGAAAGTATACAGGGAGAAGGAGACGGTTCAAAGGAAGCACAAGATGGTACGTGTAATTTAGCACCCCGTCGTGTGTCTAGATTTAAATATATTTCATATGAACTTTAATAAAAATTACTTGTATCTTTTATGAAATACTTTAACTGTTATAACACGTTGTTTATTTAAAAACATTGTTGAAAAACATTTTCAATTACCTCATCAACCTGAGTTCCTTCGATAAATTTAATATAATCGGAGTAAAAAACGACTGGTCCACACATTAGTGTTTGGAATGCCAAAGTGTAAGCGAAATATTCCAGAGGGGAAGGAATCTTGTCAAATTTGGCAGCCGGGCCATCACCTTTTGGATGGTTGGAATTGATTTCTTTTTTGACTAAATTGTTTTGCAATAAATAGGCTAACGATGTTACTCTTTGTGTAATCACCATGAGAGGCCCTGAAAAAATCGGGATACATTAAAGAACAAATGCGCATGGTTTAAAAATAGTAAAAAAAATCGCATTACAAACATTTAAATACACATAAAACTTTGCTAAACTTTATTTTTCGATTTTTTTATGTATAATTTATATGATAGACTCATAATTCATATTTATTAGCTTTTTTTTTTGACCCTTAATTCATTCTTATCCATATTCCATATTATCCAACGATATTTAAATTTATTATGACTTTTTGCTAATACAGTTTTAGTCATAAACATTTTTTATATTATATAATTATATGAATAATTCCCCGGTATAAATAGCATCTAGAAATAAATTGTTCATTGCTATAAGAATGGGTTTATATTTGGTATAAATACTTGCGAACAATCGACTCTACAACTAATAATCTTTAAAGGCTACGACAAGGAAAACTTATCTATTGTCCAAATAACTTAATTTTTCGTGGTTTTAACACTTGTTTTAAATTTTGAATAATTCTTCCAGTTTTATCTTATACACGTACATTATAACACCTTTACTAAATTACTATTTTTAGCTTATATTATAAGAGAACGTGTTAACGCATTATTCATCAGCATACATAATTGTACGGATGTTAGGAAAATTTAAACCGAATTAAGTACTGAATGAGTTTACTGGTGGTAGGTACTGATTGCTGGGGACCGTCTAGGTAGGTATCTCCATAGCTTTTATTTCTGCCGTCAAATTGAAGTCTACAAACAAACTACTGTGGCCTGGTTTGAAAAGCGTTGTAACGAAACTAAGCGTTTTATTTTTTAAGATGATGAGCGCATTGTGGTAAAATTTATACTATCTTAACGAACTTCACGACTTCAATTTGATGAATGTTTTTCGTCCGTTACGTCACTTCGTGAAGTAAAAACACACATGATAATCAAATATAATATTAGGTACGAAATAACAAAAAATCACTACTTTTTATTGTAATTTCAAACTTTGCACGTATTTATTTACCTGGCCATATACAGTTGATGGTTTTTATAAGTTTTATTTATTTCAACTGATGGACGTCCACTTCTGGACATAGGTTATACGTTTTGTTGACGACAGCGGCGTCGCCTTACAGAAATTGCATAATTGTCGGCAACAGCCACGTCCTCTTAGCTATACGATAGTAAATAAGGATTCCTTGTATTATATAGAGTAAATACATATAAGACATATGTATTTAGAATAAATATTAATAATAAATACGAACGCAAAACCGAGCCGACCGTAGTGAAAATGACGACCACATGGGGCCGGTTTAAATCTATTGGAGAGGCCTACGTTCAGCAGTGGACTGCAATAGGCTGAGATGATGATGATGATGATGATGGGGCCCGTTTTGCCCGTGCGCAAGCGGCTTTCTGTAAGGTAACGCCGTAATCGGGCAAGGGCTACGGCGTTACCTAGGGAAGTCAGTGGACCCATCGATCTACAGACAGCTAAGAGTATGAACATCAGCGCTTCGAATATTGACAAGATCGGTCGGCTCGGTCCAAATTAGCAGAAAAAGTTGGTCGTTTGATTTGAGCGACCCTGTGCGAAATCGCACCCCTCGACACCCCGCATCGGACGCTTCAAGATCGGCTTCGAATAATCACCACGGGACGGGCGTCGTGCATCTTATAAGAAACTAACAAGGCCGTCCAAACCGAAACGCGTTACTCGCCCCAACGACGCGAGTGAAGTACTGCGCGCCCAACACGTTTATTTATATATTATTACATTCTTATTAAGTCACATTTATGGAGAGACAACGAAGACAATTCCAACATAGAATCGTCTTCGATACTCCTTGCCATCCTCTCCCATCTCCGATTCGGGCCCAGTGCCGTGGAATGGTTCTCTTCTCATCTTCACGGGCGCCAGCAGTCTGTCCACCATGGGCAAAAAGCCTCGTGTTGGGCTGTTGTCGACTCTGGTGTTCCGCAAAGCGGTATTCTTTCTCCTATAATTTTCTCAGTTTTTATAAACACCATCACGTCTTGCCTCGATTGTGCGTACCATCTTTACGCTGACGACTTACAGATTTACATAGAGTCTAACATTGAAAATCTCCAGATGCCATTAACAAATTAAATGCAAATCTTTCGTCAATTTACAACTGGTCTAAGCGTTTTGGAATTTTCGTCAACCCTGCTAAATGCCAAGCAATGATTGCAGGAAGCTCTAGATTGTTACAAAAAATAGATAGCACAGCTTTGCGTCCAGTTTATTACAACGTGAATGTAATCCCGTTCTCAAGCCGCATCAAAAATCTTGGTTTAATAATGAACTCGTCAATAAATTAGAATGCACAGGTCCCTGAAGTTAGCCGTAAAGTTATATCTTCCCTACGATCCTTGTACCGCCTCAAGCATTTCCTCTGACCCAAAACCAAGCTCATGCTTGTGCAAACCTTAATCATGCCAATTATTGATTATGCAGATGTGTGTTACCCTGACCTAAATGCAGATCTTCTTAACAAGCTGGAACGCCTTTCCAACAATTGTATACGATATGTTTTCGGACTTCGAAAATATGACCATATCTCTGAATACCGTTCTCGCCTTAAATGGCTTACTATTCATAATAGGCGCAATTCTTAAATTTTACTTGTTCTCTTCTCAATTTTAAATGATCCTTCAACCCCTTTGTACCTAAAAGAAAATTTTCAGTTTCTCTCTTCAT
>DWLS01005730.1:0-12383 GCA_018246255.1 Pachliopta kotzebuea | reverse complement strand
ACCTTTCTCCTTCCCTTTCCTTCCCCACCCCTTATGCTCTTTTTGTGATCAAGAAAAGAGCATATTCTTACCTGAAGAGTAGGCAACGCATTGGCGTCGCTGGTGACCGTGACTCTTAGCTGTTATAAAAAAAAAATCTCGTGTTGTAGTTTCAAAATGGTTCAATCGATTTCATTCCATATTATTTGTTTACGCTAACCTGCTAATATGGGAAGCCCAAACATTTAAACAATCGGAAGCGTGGGAAATTATAAAAAAAACTGATTCTTTCTATGTTATTGAAATGGCTACTGTCTTTCCGAAGTGACTAATTGGTTGTATCATAACACGGAGTTTGCTGGTTCAGTTCCAAGACCTCATGTTGTAAAGCATGGTGCACCACATGGCATCTTTGTCAATTAACATCGTGTGAAATTCAGATGTGAAGTGTTAACTTATTGTTGATAACAACACCAATCAATGCATCATTTTTTTATTTATGGTCCGTTAATTTTTTAATCATCATCATCATCATTTCAACCGATGCACGTCTAATGCTGGATATAAGTGTATTGTAAAGTAATTTTTTATCAAGGAATTATAGTGTGGTGAACATGGTGTTCTTGTAAAAAGGGCGCTCGCTATACGCTAACACTACTTATCAGTCTATGTCGCAAAGTAAAAAGTACAATGTCGGTGTTATGTAATTTGGTAGCATTGTTTAACAACGCGTAAACGAACGTATACCAAATTTTTTTTTTTTGCTTTACTAAAACTTTAATAAGGAAGTATTTGACATTGAACTCGTCTTCGTATCAAAACACCTCGAAGTGGCATTAGTGATAGGAGAAACTTGTTTGTTTTGCATTTTATAAAAAAATATTATAATAATTTATGTATTTATATTATTTATTGTTCATATTTATTTATTTATGTTTATAAATTATATTATTATTTCATATTATTCTCAAAAATCTTTCTACCTACCTTAATATCTCACCTCTCCAAAGGTTGGCTGGTGGAGAATGCCTGCTGGCATTAAGCGCGCCTTTTGTGTACCTTAGTTAAGGGTTATACAATAAAGAATAAACAAAAACTTATTTTTTTACTGAAATTAAATTTATTTATTGAAGTTTGTAAAAATCGTGAGTAATTTCTCTTCTATGAAATTATACAACATAGTATAATTTGAATAATAATCCTTATTTAAACGACAATGTCCGTTCGTCCGTCAACATTTTTCCATCTCGAGAACTACAAGGGGTAGGAGGTTGACATACAGACAGATCTCGCTTATATAATATCAGAACCGTTGGAATTTTGTTGGTATATGGTCGGGTTCCCGAGTTGTGGGTGCTCAAAGTTTCACAATTTTGTATGTACCACTTGTAGTCTTTAATTTAATATTTGTTTCTGATTTTAGATAGTATTACTTTTTTAGTTATATATATTTACATAAGATTATTCTTTTGTTTACGATGTTTTCCAATGATCACAAACCGACAAGAAATCAGAAAAAAAATCCGTTGACTCTTTGTATATATATTAATTTTCCGAAACGGTATTTTGCAATACAATCCGAAAATTCGCACACACTTAACAATACAATTTCCATAACACCATTGTGATCCTTATCATGACACTGATAAAATGGTTTCTTGTTTAAGAACTCGCACTTGCTTTAAAAATATGATAATTGACAAAGCTGTTTATTACCGTGCAGCTTGAATAACATGATTTAACATGTATTTTAGCCACAAAACAAACCAGATACGTGAGGTCATTAAACTTCGCGATAAGCGCGATGATTGGTGATAGGAATATCTTCTTTACTTTAAAGCAGTAATTGAAAATTTGTTTTGAAAATTTTTGATAAATATGTAAAATATTATCATCAGCTCATAGAAGTCCATTGCCGGACATGGATCTTCTTCGAGCAATTTGCCATGCTTATTGCCAATTAAATCTAGAGGACCTATACATTTCTGATAAGATCTCGCGAAAAAATTAAAAAATGTATGAATTGTAAACTTATATATTTTAATATCTTAAGTTATAAAATGGCAAAATATATGATAATATTACATTGTATCTGTCCAATGGTGTTGTATTTCGAATATTTATCAGTGTTTTTTACTAAACAATAGCTTGTAAAAAAAATTTGTGGAACATAATTTTAAAGTAGAGTTTACGGAAAAAATATTTACAGCTTCCCTTTGCTTCATCTACTGGTACAAAGACTGTGTTGTCGGGATACACTCTAGGTAGGTACTGCGTCTATTACTGTTGCCAAACAGTACTTTGTAAATATTATTGTAACGATTTGAGGGGCGTTGTGTGAATGTCAAATAATATTATTACAGTAATAAAACTTAACGTCTTGCGTCTGATAGGAACATGCAAATTGTGGTGTAGTGTTTATAATCCTAATACTTGCTAGATGCCTTAATGAAAAAATAACTTTATGTATACTCTACTTTAATAAAGATTACATTTAAGGGTCATACGATCACATCCGCAGGCAAACTTTTATTATATAAATATACATTTCAATGTAAATTTGATACATTTTGTCTCCTTTCAGAGAATTACACCTGAACAATAACTACTTGCGAGTGTTGCCGTACGAGCTCGGCAAGCTGTTCCACCTTCAGCTACTCGGATTGCAAGGGAACCCGCTAAGCAAGGAGATGCTATCCATCTACAACGACTCTAACGGCACCGCTAAGCTGCTTACGTATATGCTCGATAACTTACAAGGTAAGTGTTATTATTTGTTTAAAGACATAACGTCATGCAAGCAAACTACAATTAGCTTTATCTAATATATATACACAAACATTTTCTTACGCGTAATACTAATAATTTAGGTAAGTTGGCTTTGTCTCATACACCGTCATCTAGTGTGAGAATTTATAAGTTTTATCTGTCTTTACATATTGAGTTTAACAGCGCCATCTATTATTAGATACAAATAACCAATATTATGGGAAAATGTGATCTTTCTAGCGCTTCTCTTCTAATACCCTCCGTATTCAATGCTGAAGTTACATGTAGATTTTGATTGGTGGCAGGATTTTGGTTTTATGAACCTGCTTAAATAGTCACAACTCTCAAATTCTAGAATAGTAACATAGTAAAAGAATGGAAGACAGAAATATGTTGTATGAAAGAAGAATTTAGGGAATGGAAAGAGAACATAATAAAAGAAAAGAAAACATAAGTATACTAGGACTCTTACCTAAAACACGAAGGAGGAATGCGAATCACAAAGAAAACACTCGAATTCTAATTCTGCTGCTATAATAATATTTATGTGGTTATAGTAATGCACGTATCACCATTCCCAACCCCCTATTGTCACTTAACCATGTGAAATTGAGGTCAAGTGGTAGCCCATTGCACATAAATAGAATTCAATAAGTCGATAAATAATTATAACTGAGCAAATAGAGGTGTGGTAAACAAAGGTTTTAGGGATTTATTGAAACTTTTGATTTCTTAATATATTATTATATAAATAAATGTTCAAGCTAGAATAAAGAGGTAAGAATTAAAGAATTTTTATAGATAATTTCTTGTCATAGGACTCTGATACCGAAATATGCCACCGAACAGTGGTACCCCATCATCACTGTGTTCCATTGAAAGGAGCTGTAGTTAGATTAATTAAAGGGGTAAGGAGACTAACCAACTAAGGTCTCTGGGCGAGAACCACAAAACGGTGCAGTGCATATCATCCTAAGTAGCATTACATTATTATAGATTATTTACCATTCGTTGAACGTCGATTCATCGAATAAACAAAATAAATAAAAGACTCATTAAAGTAACTCAAGTCGAATATAATGTGAAGTAAACGATTATTTATGTTGTTTTATATTCAATCCATTTTAGACAATTGTTCACCCTTTCTCCTTCATTCAGATTTAAATTTGAAACAGTTTTCTATCCGTTTCAGTCGGATTAAGTGAAAGTTTCTGTCGATTTATTATTACACTTAGACTGAGGCTAGTGTAAGAAATAAAGTTGTCTATGATCCTCCGTCTTATTGTGATAACTTCTTGAAAAAAATATTTTGTTAATATAAATTTATCAAGACTTTCAAGTCAAAATAATTTACAATGTTTGTATTAAAGTCATATTTGTTTTACGTAAACGTGATTATATTTCTAACTTTCGTAGTAAGGTCAAGTATATGTCAATTAATCTGCCAAATGCACATAAATTTTCTCTAATGTTTTCGTCAAAAAATTACGTAGGAATATTTACTATCTGGATTACATTTCTGCTTACAAAGTGTCAAGTTTAATCTTTCAACAAAATGCGATGTCGAGATAAAAATACTAAAGCAACTATTTACCACTCTAAACTATCATTGCTCATTATTTGTTTGTGTTATAATACTCATAGCGTAAGATTTTAAGTAACTATGTTAGTCTCTTAATAAAAGATACCAACAGCAATGTGGGTGACCGCCAACCTGTCGCGATCGGATCGGAACACTAGTCGCTCTAGTTTTAACTACCTAGTCACCGTGACCTCGGCAATTTGTGACATTGCATTTCAACAAGAAGTTTTATATATACAGGTTATTGGTAACTATGAATTATAGGCAGGGCGTTTGGATCGACGTTATTACTATAACTAGGATTAAATCTCTACAAAATATTATCGCAATAAATAACCAACAAATATACTGATCCTGTTTCTGCCGCCAAAAAATTCTACGCAAACAATATTGTATTCCCTTTAACAGCCTCTGATGACTATATTTATTACTAACAAAACGTATCTAATACACTTGCTATTATAACTATATGTTTACAAATAATTAAACTATTCCTTGAATGATGTCTATTTCTGTTACGAACATCGGCGCAAAAAAAATTAACTGGATTGTACCTGTTTCAAATCTGTTGAAAGTTTGGTACAATTGATTTTTTAAAAGAATCTTTAGTACGTATTTCGTGAATAAGCGTAAAAATCTATATTGAAGAAGAAAATTGATTCATTTCATAGAACCGTATTTTTTGTGCTACTCATTTCTAACAAGATTCTCGTTGAGGCCCGGCCGCTGTCTTTCTCATTGCGAATGACGTCTTAGTATAAATTATTAACAATAAAGAGTACAGGCAAATCTCGTGCGAAAGTGTGGTTAATGGAACTGTCGACGATCGTCACGCGCAGAGAATTAGCAGCTTTTTATTTATGTTCGGAGGCGTGAGATCGGTCGTTCTCGTTTTTGATTTCGATGGTTTTAAACTTACCTTATTTTTCCTTTTGTCCATTAATACGTGGTTCGATTAAGAAGGGTATTGAGTGTTGGGTACGGAGCGGTTTTGATTAAATAATGATGTTAACGTAACTAAAATCCCCCTCTCATAAGTGAATTGCGGACAAAAACAGAATTTCAGAATTGATTTTCTGTACATTTTTTTTATTAGACAAAGTAACTATAGGAGCGAGATGTTCACCCGGATAGTAAATCATAAATGGGCTTCCCCATAACAAAGTGGCGCTATCGGATCATAAACACCGCACTCCATTGTACTCGTTGCCGTGAGACATGAGATGTTAGGACTCATTACCCCTAATTTCACTAGCTTATAGCGCCATTCAAACCGGAACAAAATAATGTTTGCACACTACTGTTAGTGGCTGCAATAAGAGCTGCAATAGTACGTACCTAGACGGTCTCCGGCAATAGTCGAGTTGTATATGAAATACTGTCCCACAGAATGATTGACATAAGTGAAATGAAGAAAGTTGTTTATTTATATAATAAAGAATCTAGACGTGTGCCATGAAAGCTATTACTTCGTAAAGAGCAAAATATATAGGGATAAAAAAGTTATAGTACCAATAGCATCGAAAAAACAAAATCCTCTACTGCGTTTAAGAATCGAATAGATGAAAATGAAGATGGTGATGATAATAAAAGTTTACATTCAATTTATCTAAATGGAAGGTGGTCGAAATTCTTTAATAACAATAGAAGGTTGGCAGTTGTTACCATTTAAGTTTGCACCATTCACGACGATAAAAGTCGTGCAAATTATACAATTAACAAAAATATTAGGAATCCCGGTTGTCTAACGTGAATGGTGCTCGTGAAACCCGTCGGCCGCTGCACAACAAATCGGCAGGAGATGCTATTGTCTGATACCGTCACGACGGCGTTAGAAAGTGTGGGAAAATGTAATTGATTGTTTTAGATCGCAGTCGATTGGTGAAAACGCTTATGGAAATTCTTTGTGACAAGTAGACCAAGCTGTATCGCTCTCTTCTCGCGCCGATTCTCTATATTAGAAAAGTGTTTTGTTCTCTGTTTCGTTTTTAATACATGTTGACTTTGCCTCCTATCTTTAATTTGTTATACAGCTGTTATTAAATAAAAATATTATTCTCTTTATTATCATTCATACCTGTGATAGTTTGGTTTGTAAAAATGGTGGAGTTACGAGCTTGGTAACTCGCGAAGGTTATATTACCACAGATTCTGGTGAAGGACAACATGTTCAGGAACCGAGATATTGAAGAAAAATAAATTTCGAGAATATGCGACATCCGCTAAACCGCATTTTGCGTACAATATTTATAGTAGCCTTGACTCTGAATGTTCCAAGTCCTTACATTTACAGTATGTAAAACGGTTTGTTTATACCACCGTACAATAGTTAGCTTTATACATTATCTTTTTTTTATTCAATGAAGCGATCAGACAAGCGAGTCGTTCACATGATGTTTAAGGACACTATAAACGCCAATAAGACATAAAATGTAAAAGTAAATAAAGAACTGGTCTAACTCTTTGCGAGATGTATGAAAGAAGGAAATGGATTGATAAATTATCAGAACGTAAGTCGAAAATAAAAAAGAGACGAAAAGAATGTGAGAAGAAATTAGAAAGAAAGGTAATAAATTGAAATTATACAACTAAAAAGATAGTACACTCTAACCAGGGGAATATTAAAAAAAAAATACGTCGGCTTATAATAACGTGCTACAAGTTAGGATGATCCCCACTGCACCATATTGTGCTCATCGTCTTGAGACAAAAGATTTTTAGTTTCGTTATCCTAGCAATTTCAATATTTACAGCGTCCTTCAAATTTGAACGTTTGCATACTATCTAGAAGGTTTTCGGAAACAGAGACCTGTCACCTGTAAACTAACCTAATCTTTTTCCTATGCAATGAAAAGGTGCGTCAGTAAAGTACTTATCAAGTTGCTATTTTCTGAGACTTGACGTTATTGAACTGGATATATTTGATTATAAACATGTCATCAGATCATATAGGAGCCAGAAATTTCTGGGCGGGCACATGTAACCATTTACGGTCTTATCGCTCGAACTTATGTGGAAATAAGGTCACATCTTAAGCTTGTGTAAATAAAAAGCAACAACGTCAAGAAATATACTGTTTTCAATATAAAACACATAGAATTACTTATGTATAATTATTTAGATCAATGTTCGTAAGGTACACAATTTCCTTTTTTTTCTATAGTAATTTATTTAAATGTAATTTTCTTTTATTTGTGTTAGCCATTGTCTTTTGAATCCGTAATTGATGTGTCCTCAATTACACGATACGCGGGGTCCTAGTTTTTTAGTGGCCGGCGACAAGAGAAAGTTATTTGAGCTGAAGGTACCCCATTCGATTCATTTGTGATATACGAAACGATAATGTTGTTATCGACACTATCCTTTGTTTTATCAAAGAACCAAATGTCGACTAAAACATAATGATTTTTTTCTGTTAATTTAGCTTCGTTGTAACTGTATGGTAAAAATTCTATTCATTCTATTACCTCGAATTTGTATGTTAATATAAAGCTTGGTTAAGATCTTGTCTTGTAATAGTTATAGTTCTTTGATCCGATTCCCAGGGCCATATTATGATGAGTTTGGTTGGTCTTTTTTGGTTTTTTACAATCCGTCTGGCTGTGCTAATATCACTCTCATATTATAAATCTTTCACCTGCACTCCTCCCTCAGGCTCTCTGTCTTTGTTTCCTCTGCATTCCAGCTGTTAAGATACGAGATGTGGTGTATTCTGGACTACGCTTCAGCATCTATGGACCTTATTGTCACTTAACATGTGTCACACTAGGTGAAATAGAGGTCAAATGCTAGCCCAATGTGGATAAAGAAAATGTGGTATAAAAATTATGTTGTGTAGTACGTCTCAATTTATTACAGTGGATAGAATGTCCGATACATAGCTAGTAATATAAATTGAGCATGCCGAATCCTATCTTTCATAAGATTTTCCCTATTTGGTAATGAATGGGACCTTAATTGTACCGGTGATTGACAGGCGCCGTTTACCCCTCCAACGGGTATTGTGAGGGCAGATGTACACTCGATTGGCTAACCTATTTGTATTATCATTGCGTTACGTTTGAATTGATGTCGTTAAATTTTACACTTCAATCAATGCGAAGGTAGCATTATAAAAAAGCGTTTTTCATAAGGCCTTCATTTTGCTTTTTATTTACTGTTTTGTAGTATTAAATTTATCATTTTAGTTTGGCATAAGTAACAATTTTATTTGGTAATAGCTAAATTAGGTTTTCATGACTGATATACGACTCTCTTTCTTAGAATTAATAAATGTTTAAATTTTTTACATTGATAATTGAACTTGTTATTGTTATAATATAGCATAATCACATTTTAGTCTTTTATAAATGAAAGTAAGCTAACGAGCGAACAATACTCGTGATATGATTACTGACGCCCATGGACATTTGCAACTCCCTTCCCCCGACCTTGATGGAGGAAATGGTACGCTCTTTTCTTGAAGGTCTCTATGTTATACTGGTTCGGAAATCTATTGTGAATAGATATTTTCTGTATTAAAAAAACTAAGGATATGCAATTATACTAATAAATAGCAAGAGTTAAATAGAAACCATACCAACTAAAACAAAACTCATAGTAACGTTTTCCCTAATTTTTCTTACAAGAAAGAAAATGATTTCTTTTATTTGTTATTTGCATTGCAATTTGTTTCTGTAGATCTATAATTGTAGGCAATATGTCCCATTAACAAGACTGGTGTTTTACAATATAATCACTAAAAGATTCTGACATAAAATTTTTTTCTAATTATATGAAAGGTAATAAATTGCACTGTCTAAGCATTGTAAGTATAGTAAACCTGTACTTGACTTCCTTCACTTTCGTTTCGAGAAGATTTATATTTCCAATTATAATTACTGCTTTGTGCATTTTCCTATTTGATTATTATGTATCTTGCAAATATCTAGCGATAGCGAAATTTCCTAGATTATCAATGAAAAGTGAATTACATGGCGGTTAAAAAGAAAACCTTTTTTAAACGATATTAGTATCAATTATTGCTAACGATTTTGTAAAGGATTAAAATTGTTACGGTTAACTATTTCATTTACAATTATTTACTGGCGGTAGGTCTATCTTGCCGGAGACCGTCTAGGTAGGTACCGCTGCAGCTCCTATTTCTACCGCCAAATACAAATGTGCCAACATTACTGTTCCGGATTGAAGGGTGTTGTTTGCTAGAGAAATTACTGGGGTAACGGGACTCAACACCTTATGTCTCAGCCAACGAGTGCAATTTGCTGTGTATACCATTTTAACCAGCGCAACGTTGTTATGGGCAAGCGTATCAGTTCCCCTCAGGTAAACGCTTTGCTCGTTTTGTCGCAAAAAAAAAATACAATTGACATTCTAAGATTTACATTATTGTAATTGCTTTTTCCTTTCCATGGCCTATTTTTACTCATTAAGTGTTTAAAATGATCACAATTGCCAATTGTCCGGGTGAAGTAATTGTTTCGTGTTACAAAATGGCGTGATCTTTTGTTCTTTATTTTAATCATTGTAACGTTGTCATTAATCCAATTTTCATTTCAAGGTTAAATATTCTCTAATTGAACCTATTGTATTTTATCTCAATTAAATGTTAAATAATGTAGAAACTATAATTAGTAAGTTTCGTTAAAATATTTCACATTTATTCGATTCTAAGTAAACTTAAGCGCAAGTTAAACCTTTATAATGCGTGCAGTGAAAGATTTCAATAGCCTACTACATTACTGTTTCCGTCTAGATATAATCTAGGAATCATTAATAGTGAATAGGATTTTTATAGTTAATTGGTTTGCAAACTTTATTGTTCTATCACTCTCCTATAATAATCGGTAAATATACACGAAACACAAATTTTCTTTTTTTTTCACTTTATGTCCTGAGAGGTTGACTTTAAGAAATTTCCTTGTGGGAGCCACCTTTTTGTTTAATATCTCTCTTATATATATTTAAATAAATAAATAAATCTTCATTTCAGACTTAAATCCATATTGGGTTAGTAATAGTATACAGCTTACTTATTATGTTAGTGAATTACATTTTTTTTCGGATGAAGTTTTTGCTTTCGATCCGGACTCCGCAAGCTGAAAAGTATATATATATAAATTATATAATATAAGGGAGACGAGGGAAGAGGATTTGGGGAAGGAGGAAGAGGTAGGAATAAAAAGGGGGGAGAGATGATACAATAGATACTTATATATATAAACTATACCTTAATCTAATTCTGTACTCTAGTTCATTACAAACTTGTAGCTTATCGTATATCAATATATTTAACTCTGTTTTGTTAGTGAAAGAAATTTTTTTTGGGATTTTAAAATTTAGTTTCTTTCAAATTTTCGTTTCCGTGAGCCATCGCGTGTTAGTCAAAAATCTCTATTGGAATAAATTAATCTATTTCGGTCGATTGTCGATACTTGAGCGGAATGAAATGGTCGACGCAGGCGGCGGGCGGGGAGAAAGTGTTTCGCGAAAGTGAAGCCGGAACCGAACGCGGTGACGTCACGCGCGATTTGCGCAACCAGTGCCTCCTATGGCGACATTGCGAAACGTTACCTCTTTGTTGCTGAGGACGCGGTTTATATAACGACTCTTTCTTTGCGCCGCAATTTGAAATGAAAGCCGGCGCTATGCGAATGTATCTCGAGTTAAATTTCCGTTATGAATGTAGTTACGAAATATATTAAAATCTTTTCTATACGATTGCGTAATTTATTTCGTTTTAGTTTCATTGTCAAAGTATGTTTATAGAAGAGCGTGTTCATTCTTTGTAACGTTTGAAACTTCATCGCCTTTTCAACCCGATATTATCAGTTGTTGAACATAGACTTTAAAGCATGCAAGGAGGGGGATTGTTATATTCATTACGCTTTACATTCAGACAAGCGCAAGACATTAAGTTTAATTTTATTCTATTTTTTGCAGTACATTGGTTAAGTTCAAAGGGAAATCTTGCCTTTTTCCTGGAGTATATCTGGAGCTAGGATCATATACGCTATACTAAATTGTGGTAGTCCTTTTTGAGACAAGATGTTAAGGCTTATTATCTCAGTAATTTCCAGAGTCACATATCCTTTCATTCTTTCTCGACACTAAGACTCGATTTAACGCTTAATAATATAAACAAAGATCAAGTTTTTTTCAAGTATGTTTTTAAATACCAAAATTATAAAGTCTGAAATTCTGACGTCACGTTTTAATAAATTGAGCCCTCTTGGATAATTATTATAGCACTACATTCTATAAACTGATATAAGTACTCCATCCCCTTAGTCATGTGAGGGGCGCATGCGTTATTATCAAACAATACTCTCTTTTGTTTCGGCACTAAAGGGAAAGTGGCACTTAACCAAATAAAACGCCACCTGACCATTGTACTACGTATTAACGATAGACTCACGATTTCCGAATAGACCCCTCTCTACGTGAGCTCCTTTAGAGGAGATCCTTTTATGAGGAATGAGAGCAAAAAAAATTTTTTTTTTCGGTGAAAGTAAATCTTCTATGGGTTTTTATATCTTCTGTCACCTAAAAATGATTTTCATAATTGGTTTTATAACTGTTATGTATTTTTTTAATAATTAATGTTTCTGCTAAATTATGATAAAAAATTTCATTAGCAAACTTCACGGAACACTTGTTATATTAAGTAAGTACGTCTATGAAGTTTATCAAATAATATACAGAATGGAGTAAACAAAAAATAATAAAAATTTTTTGCGCACTTGTCATATGGGCTAATTTTCATAAGAGATAAAGTATATCACTTCAGTGTTTTTACAATACATTTACAATGTTTAAAGATAATTAATCTCAATATAATAAACTACTTTGTTGTGAAAAACAATGAGGTCTTACTTTTATATTTTACCAGTAAAAAATAAATAGTCTAGAACAGAGTTCCCCAAACTTTATTGTGTCGTAGACTCGTTGCCATGTTTTTCCGTGTCGGTAGACCTCCTACTTACCTGATATTGATCTCCTGTAAATTTCTAACTGTAGTGAAGTTTAGTGTTAAAAACTTAAAGTAAAAACA
>DWLS01005729.1:0-12383 GCA_018246255.1 Pachliopta kotzebuea | reverse complement strand
TTGTTATATAAATGTATTGCCATGGAGCACAATTGCTTCTTCGCAAAAGATGTACGACACTTTGTAATGTAACAAACTGTGTTATTTCTTTTTTTTTTATAAATATCTGGATTAAAAAGAGTTATTTTATAGTGATTTAATATAACTTTTAAAATATAAAGTTGCCTAACCGTTACCGTTACCGTTATCTCTTATTATTTAACTACCTTACCTTTACCTAATGTTATTCAAGTAACACAGTTATGTTCTTTTTTGCTATAATAATCGTGGCAGTCGCAATTTTATAATATATTTTATGCTGTGATTTATTATTACTGATACACAGTACGAATTATTTATTAACAACTTATGTACTCGGCTTATTTGAAGTCTTTATCATGGTGGTACCGTAACCGTAAATATAGTGCAGGAAAGCCTCTTACAAGGTGAACTGACGATCTGGTGAAGGTCGCAGGAATCCGATGGATTCAAACAGCGCAGAATCAATCTAATTGGAGATCTTTGGAGAAGACCTATGTGCAATGGTGGTCGTTTATCGGCTGATGATGAGGATCATGGTGGTACGTCTCCATTCAGCTACAGCTCCTATTGTAGCCGACAAATAGTAATGACCAGATATTACTGTGTTCCGGTTTAAATGACGCTGTAAGCTAGTGAAATGATTGGTGCAATGATACTTAGCATATATGTATAAGGCGAGTAGAATCTAGTGCTGTGTATACTATCTTAACTAGTACCATGTTATTGGAAATCGTATCACTTACTATCAAGTCAAAGTATGGAAGAATTAAGATTTGTAACTTTTAAAACGTTTCCACTGTTGAATCTTTAAACCTTTACCAGAATGAGATAGTTTATATATTCCAAACTATCAACTTGAGGTCCTTGATTTGTATTCCGTACAATGAACTGGTTTATGCGGAACACTTAACGTCGTTTGGCAGTTTTTGCCATAAACAGGGCCTGTGGCATGTTTTTATCGTTTTATCTATAAAAACCACGCGTCTGGCTTTGACTTGCTGGGTCGTAACAATCTTGTGTATCCTTTAAAGTGGTATTCCTTCACGACGGCCTTTATCAGCACTTATATACATTTATCTTACTGCAACATAATGTAGTTAATATATAAAAAATTACAAAGGATTTACAGACAATGAATATATAACTGGTCCTAAAACTTTATTAACTTAACCAGGAATTTGGTGTGTAAGTGAAACAAAGAAGTCAATAATTACAATTGCCACAATTGCCTTCAAACCGGAACATAGTTGTTTGAATTTTAAAGTTTAGTTTTTTTACTTTTTAAATGTCGTTCGTAGGTGGGACAGGGACTTTCGCTTTCTTTTCAATTCTTTTCGCTTTGTCTTTTTTCGTTTTTTTTTTCTACCATACAGTATACATTTTTTTGATCCATACCGTC
Organism: Pachliopta kotzebuea; assembly: GCA_018246255.1. NCBI lineage: Eukaryota > Metazoa > Arthropoda > Insecta > Lepidoptera > Papilionidae > Pachliopta > Pachliopta kotzebuea. The sequence continues at coordinate 10,963 of DWLS01005729.1, read as the reverse complement.
CTCTATCATTCCTTTATAATAATTCGTTTTAAATTTTTCTTATCTCTCGCACTTCACTTCCTACATTTACCTTTTAGTTTATTTTCTTAATTTGCTTTTAAAAAATGCCTTATTTTATTTTACCTTTTGAACATTAATAGTTGATGGTAGAATAATTAGTGCGGTAACGATATACGTGTATAATACCAAATTATTAAGTAATGTGTTCCTAAAAGATTTACAAAAGACGCTCGTCGACTTGGAGATCTTCGGCTAGGGATAACACCAGTTAAATTTAACTTTAGCTGGACTACAGATGTAGTTCTTAACAGTGCAGGAGATTTACTACTAGAATTTAAACAAAACATTTTTTTTAAAGTTATATCATCATGTTATTTAGTCCTACTGTCATCTATAACTGAATATGCGACTTCTCGGTTGATTTCCATCGTGACTGGTCCGCTGCTACCTACATCTAGCAAATCCCTGATATCTTCTACATATCATAAGACCAAGCTGTGTGCCTTTACGATTTAACATAACAAGATTTTTTTCTACCTAAGTGGCTGTCTTATTTTTGCACTATATGACCCGCCCATTACCACTTCTGTTTACTAGATCGTTGGGCTAAATACCTTTATTCTTCTATGGATCTCGTCATTCTTGATTCATTCAACTAGAAAAATACTGAACACCCTTCTAATAATGTTTGTTAACATCGATCAATCAATACAACTTCAGTTGTATGGCTTCTATTGTATGAACTTAACGACAACGGTTACAGTAATTTTGACGTTTTTACTATAATGAGTAACTAAACTAGAATTAGCATAGCACTTACCGTAAGATTTACTTCATTGTCCAAACATTTGTACCAGCACGAAGCTGTTGAAGGACACAGTATCTAGTTCCAGTACTGAGATGATGCTCCTTCCAAACCCACCATTAAAGGCCAATGATCTATTTTACCCCTGTGTATTTCATAGAATACCCAAGGGATTCAAATATTTAAGACGTTCTAGGTTTTTATAGGTAAAACACCTATCTTCCTTTATTAAGTATCATCATTGTCATCTATTGCTAAACATAGAAGTCCCAAATTCATTTTTTGCGCGATTGCTTAAATCCCTCCTGCATCCAACTATTATCCGAATCTCAGCTAAAAGTATCCCACGTAAATTTTGCCTATAACACAAAACTTTTTATATCTTTATACAGTAGGTAGCACATGTTTGATTAAACACTCTTGGCTTCCGGCAGGCTCCACCAAGTTAAGTCCCAAGGGTCACCAGACTCACGAACGGTACAATCAAATAACCTATTTATTTATTTACTGAGTCCTTTAGCAAACGCTTACTTTAATTGTAAACTACGCAACACAGCAAAGTTTTTTGAGGTCTTCTGGGAAATAAATAACCTTAACTTTCCTCCGCTGAAATTAGCTAATGCTTTCTTTTATCTTCATCACCATCAGTTAAGATAATTACTGGATTAAGATCTTTATTAAAATCTTCACATTAGATCGTACGCTCTTCATATCCACTTTATTTTAATAGTTACTCTTTTTCTATAGTTGTAGATACTTGCCTTTCTATACTACATCTTCATCAGACTCAGTCCTCATCGTCATCAGCCTGGTGAACATAAGCCGCTCTCAAAGAATGCCACTTAGCAGACGTAGTCCTTGCTGTTCCAAAATTCACAAGGTAAAACAATGTATCCAGTGTCAGAAAAAACAAGCTGAAAAGACCGGCTTGTCTTATAAAAGAAATGAACTAGTATTAATACGTAATTCATAATTTTTTGTCATACGTAGAAATTAGACGAACAAAACGGTCAGAAGACAGTCAGTGACATCAGCTAAGAGAGTCGTATGACGCTAATTAGGATAATGTACACAACATCACATAGTCCCTTGAGACAGATGTCTCGTTACTTATAATACTTTTATTAACTACAACATCATTCAAACTGGAACACAGTAATGTTCGCACAGTATTGTTTGTCGGCAGCTATATGAGCTGCGGCGGTACCTACCTTGACGTCATCACCATCAGTCTTACCACCAGTAAAGTATCACCTTTTATTATTTCAGTTGTATTTATCGTGTGTAGTAGTCGTGACAGCTCAGTTCATGTGTCGGACTCTGTATACGTATGTATCGACAAAGCGTTGGTTTGATTCCTAAAGAGCTTCCGGCGATGTAAAACATCGTAGGGAAAATCGACATGTTCCAAGAACAATAGCTTTTCTAAACATTTGACATCTAAATGCTCTTGAGCAACGTGGTGAATGAACTTTTCTTTCTGCTTGTGAAAGGTTCATTAGTTGGACGATTAAGTGGGCTGTTTAAACAAAATGCCTAAGTTCATCATCGTCTTGTTACATCTATCATACATGAAGTCGCATTTAACTTTCATATCAGCGAACTGAATCTTAACTACTAAGACAGCGATTACTGAACAGTTCAAAAGTTGCTGTCAGAAGCTAGGATTAAATATGGGTAGACTCTAAGATGGTTCCAATAAACATTAAGTAGCTGTGTATGAGATCCAAGTTGTCATGACGGTCGCTAACCTTAGCAATAAGGCAACTAAAGAAGAACAAAACACTGTAACTTCTTTTAGAACAAAGCAATTACGGATTTGTACAAAACTTAAAGGTCAGAAGCTTTTAAATAGATAGGACAGGTATTCACCTAAAAATAGGTCTGTCCAAGCGTTTTTCAGATGCTGATGTCCTTTACATCATTTATCATAACTTGTTACTACCCTTAACATTTTTTATTCAAAAATTGAATAAGCTAGGGTTTAATTCTGGCTTATCGTAGTAGTTCGCAGTCGATTGAACCGGCTATCGAATTAATTGGTTTCTTTACACATCATTAACTATGTTTTTAGTTGGTATCCATTGAGGTGAGAAATCATGAACCATTAACACAGTTTCAAGTAAAGTGGAACCCACTGTACGAGGAGCAGGTGTATAGGTTCAATTCCTACTATTCTTATGTTTACTTTTCGTGTGTTACATTGCAAGAGAACCGAATTTTTCAAGAATTGTTTTTTTTGAATATGCAGTATTGAAGACATGTGATATCAACCCACACGCCCTTGACCATCATAAAAACACACAATCATGATCCATTGCATTAACATTCATATCTACATATATTTGTCCAATGGTTTTCAAGACTGATGCAAGTCTTTAACATCTTTAGTCGATTCACTTGACAAGTTCACTGCGTTACGGCATCTCAAAGAACTCTTACGAGACTTTCAGCCAGTGCGGTTCCAAAAATCATGTTCTTTCTCTCTATGCGAGAGGCTGTACTTTCTTTATATGTGTATGACAAAGTTAATTATACATATGTGCTTCTCATAACAAATTTGATTTAACAGTAGAAAAAATACTTTTTTTAGGAGACTGTTTAGGTCTCATACGGACTGAAGTTAAACACGGATACGAGTTTTAATAAGTAACAAACGCACTGGCTGTAAGTCTTCTGAAAATGGTCTCGCAGTTAACGTGTTAACTGGAATAGCCTTGGCTCTATTTGTCAAAAGTCTCTGAGTCCATTAGCCGGATCATTATGAAGGCTATTCATTTTTTCATTAGACTATGATCAAATTTTATATTTTTTAATTAATAGAGTTGTATTTCGGAATATAACAATAACTTCTTCTGAAGGTACTTCATCGAGTAGCGATAGTTGGTCAGTACACTTTCTTTCACCGGTTCTTGCAAGTATTATTCTATTAAATGTACTGTTAAAAATATCAATTCGATTCACTGACTTTATTTTAATTGGCCCTAAAGTCTAGACCTCTGTATGTACAAGAGCGGGGCAAACGTTTCGTTTATAATTGCAGTTTGGCTCATCTCCAAGGCGGGGGTGATTTCTCGTATAACTTACTGTGCCGTATTTTATTCCGCACAACACAATTGCTATAAAACTAAAGCTGAATATTGCCATATTTCAAAATAATAATGAAAAAATAGTACTATTGTTGTTTTAGTACAGATTTTTATTTTCAGAAAATATTTTAATGAAAATATTGTTCTAGGTAAAGATAAATTTTCTATGTAGTTTAAGAAATTATAATAGGATTTTCAGTAATTTGGAATCAGCTGATTAGGCGAAGCCGTACCAGGCGACTCTATTGACTGAATGTCTAGGGTTATTGACATATGACTTTTAGTGGAAGTTTAAGGTTAAGTTGTCCTATAATAGCCTTTCCTATTTTGCAAGGTTCATACTCATATGAACAAAATAAGTAATTAACTAAGTATTTTTATACACGGAATACTGTGGCCAGTCAAAGCATACTTCAAAATGTGGACACATTGCCTCATGCCCAAAATCAATTGAGCACAGAAAGGGAATGAGGAAGTTCTGCGGCGAGTGAAAGAGAAACGGGATCTTTTCCTAATTATCAAAAAGCGCAAAACAGCATATCTGGACATGTAGCCCGAAATGCAAAATAAAATCTTTCACAGATAGGAATAATTAGAAGAATAAAAGGAATTAAATGGATCCTTCGCCAAAAGAATTCTTGGCTGAACAACATCAGGGATATCAAGAGCGCCGCGGAGCTGATTCACTTAGCACGCAATCGGTGGGGTACTCAACAAAGGGTACACCCCACTTGCGATTTTAGAATGTTGTATATTGCCAAAAGCTACAGAATAAGCAACAAGCATTTTCCTAACGCTGTTCCCTCTTTAAATCGAAGCTACAACGACGGTGAAGATATTCTAACCCAGTTTCCCAGACTGGGGAAAATATGCAATTTAACGAAGTTTGAATTCAATTTCATAAATTCTACATGCTATCAGTAACGGATCTAAAATTCAAATGAAGCACTTCGAAGACAATGATAATGAAGTTTATTTCAATTTGTTTGAAACTATGTCGTTGACCGCAGAAGTTATTCACTACACTAGACGGGAGAATACTATTTAAATATGTATTATAATCCTATATTACCATAAAATTGTAACTCATGAAACGATTAGGGTGTTCACCTGATTGTGAAATACTACCTCAAATAAATAAAGTCTTTTTGGAGAGACAGTTTTGCCTTTGATGTTTCTTAAATAGGGGTTGCATCATCAGCCGATAGACGTCCACTGTTGGACGTAGACCTCCCTTAATAATGAGGATATCTGGACTGTCTCCCATTACGCTGGCTGAATGCGGATTGTTGGGGAACCAGAAACTCGTTTGTTGATTAGCAGGGTGCACCACGAACATTTGAGGTTGGCTTGGGTCCCGTGCGGTGTTGTGGGGGACATTTTATACTCTATATAAAGGATTTGTAGAAGAAACAACTTCAGAAAAGAACAGAAGCTTTTCCAATGACCTTCACCAACATTTTGCACTGGTTAATCCGCATACCAAGCACGATGATTACCAACTCAGAATCCTAAGACAACGTTTATCAAAAAACTATCTTAAAATAACAATGCATATTTTTTTTATAATTGTGTACGCTACTTAAAAGGAACAATCAATGTGAAGATCTTTGGCCAAAAATGACGTATTTTAACAAAATTTTCTTACAATGATATGTAACAATGTATTCAAATACTTTTTTATTCTTCCTAATAACATTACTCTAGTGTTACCCTGTAAAATATTCTCTAACAATAGACTTTCTAAGGACATTTTAGTGAACTGGTTTTATCTCTTCCAATTTACTTGGATTGGAGGAGATCTATTTCCATTTCCCGCAAATGCGTCAAACGTACGGATTCTGAAATTTTATGGCAGCTATCAAACGGAATTCCGGTAATGTTAACCAGATATTTTCGATAAATGTTATATCTATCTTAAAGTTAAATCACTTCAATTGTTTAATTTAATGTTAGTGCTTGTAAGGTACAAAACATAACGTAATACAAATAATCTTTTATTCGAAAAGACAATTGAACAAGAATTTCTTCATTGATTGATTGAACGATATCAATTTATATTATATATATATTATACTTGTATACCTTACATTTTTATGGTTTTGACTAAGAAAACTTAGGGAATTACTTGAACAACAAATAATTTTAGGAAATCTAGATTAATAAACCATTTTAAAAATTACGTATGAATTTACAATGAGAATTTTAAATTTGCTAAAGAAATTTCGTTTAAAGATAAATGTGAACAATTTAAAAAGTTTCGTCATGAAAACTTTAGTGCTGACGGAGAGCAAAGGATTTCGTGCATAAATTGTGAAGAGAAGATATCTTTGTGAGATAAGTAAAATGTACCATCAACGTGGGTTTATTATTTCCTTCTTGGAAGTTTACTTTTCTTCGTTAAACTCTTCTATATAAATGACATAGTTTACAACATTACTAATATATCCAATTGTTGTGATATTCGAAAAATCTATATATTCAGTAATGCGTAATAAGTATTATTTCCTAGATTTTCTTGTCGATAATGTTCGAAAAATCTGCAAGAGCTTAATTAAACAAAAAAATATGTTCAGTAAAATACCAGAAGTATCACCATTACCACCATCTGCTAATATAGGTTCACTGTTGGACTATCCAGCAGCTTTCTACGACCATCATAAAAAGACATAATTACTTACGCTCTTTACTGAATAAGTTTAGTTTTTATTTGCGAATTAAAATAATTACTTATTGATTTAACTACAACATAAACTACTTACTAAGAGATAAGCATTAGATGAGGAAAGTCACAGTAAAATTATTCCTATTTCATCATAAACTGTAAATGAATTGTTAACATTAAATAAAATTTTGTTATACTGTAATATAAAAATAATTGACAAAACCTTATAACATCAAACATTAAGTGAACAGTAAAATTTGCTATCGGGTTACATCAGGGTCGCACGTTGGGACCGCAACTGTTTATTTTAAGCATACATAACCAATTTTTTCGGTTTTTAATGTTTTAATTCCAACAGTTATATGAAGTGGATTTTGGGCAAAACAAACAAGCTTAATTTTAAGGGCTATAACCTTTTTGAAATTACCTACCACTCCAATAACATAAAGATCTTATATAATCTCTTTACTTTAATAACGAATCTAATGTCGACCTCAATTATACTTGATGGTTAAGCGTACTTGCCTAAAATAAGAGGGTCCTAAACAGATTGCGGATACACTACGACGATTTTATGTGGGTGGTGACGAAATGAGTATGGTAGGTCACCAAACATCACCATATGCCGACTCAAAATTAAATCAGGGAAGTCAATCAAAAGGCTATGGGTTAGTTGATAGGGTAAAGAGGCAGTAAAGCCAGTTCCTTTCTAATAGAAAACGTTTATTCTTTTGTTGGGGAAGCTCACAATGCTTATATCACTATTGTTAGCCTTTTCATAACGCTTCAATGCGAACTGCGACAGCTCGACAGCACCTCCATTGTCATCAGAATCGTGGACGTGTAAGGAATTAGTAGAGTACGGGAGCACTATAATTCTAGTAAATACATTGTAACAACTTTTGATCAGGCCGGTAACTTATCATAAACCAATGAATTTATTTGATGGTAATAGATTCTTGTTAACCGATTTTTTTATTCATCCTCATGGTAAGTGATACAGCAGCAGCGCCTTCCGAAACAGTAATATTTGCAAACTACTGTTTTACGGCTGCAATAGGATCTGCGATGGTGCCTACCTAGATAGTCTTCGGAAATAGAAATTTTCCACCAGTGAACTACAGTAATCTTTAAAGTAGGACAGAGTCTTATGAAGGTATCTTTTATATTCCAGCAGCGTCACATGCACCAGGAGCCCGTCGTCAGGAGGGCGTGAAGCTTAGCCCCTGTCCCGCGCCAACGCCCGCCGAGGCTGCCCCCAGATGATCGGTTCATTCTGGAACCTGTGCCGTGCGTGCCCCTCCATGCCTGTTGATAAGGTCAGTGAACGACACACATACAACAACAACTTTCAACAAAACTAAATTATTTATATATTTTATACTCTCTGATATTGTTAGCGCTGACTCGTCTTTTGTGACATATACACCTCATCTGATTTACGATCCATTAACCTAATCTTAACGTAATGTTACTATTGCTTTTGGAAGTGTAGCTATCTGGTGGCGGATTTTATAAATTTTGCTTCATCATCATCAGCCGATAAACATCCATTGCCGGACATAGGCCTGCCACAAATATCTCCACTTTGATCATTTCTACGCAGTCTACTCCTAGCAGAGTCTTGCGACCTTGACCAAATCGTCGGTCCACCAGTGGAGCGCCTTCGCGTGCCCAGGTACTTGGCCGTCACTCTAGGATGTTACGGCTCCATCAGCCCTTATTTCTTTGAGCAATGTGCCCGGCTCATTGCCACTTAAGTTTAGCATTTCTTAGTACTGTCAGTGACCGTAATTCTTCTGCTGATCTCCTTATTTATAATACTACAAGCGTAGCCCTCTCCATTGCCCCTGGGGTGACTCTGAGTCCTTTCATAAGGCCCATATTTTGCTTACTAAATATAAAATACTTGCGAAAATATTCGGAAATTTCAAATTTTATTGGCTGTATTTAAAACCAACACATAACACATTTTGCTAGTTTTGTGTACGAATGTTGTATTTACCTGTAATTGCTTTGTTACATTATGAATTTTTTTTTATATCTTGTAAGTTTTTCTTGTAATAGTATTAATGTAAACAGGCGTTGGTAAATCAAATAAATAAAAAAAAAAAAAACCGGAATATTTTCACTATGAAAATTAATAGATTGATTTTCTAAAAAGAAAGTACACTCTTTTCAGAAAATCATTAAGATGTCTATGTCCAATGCTGATATTAGTTATTGAAATGCTGATAGGTAATAAACTACAATCATACTTAACTAAACCGGTTAAATGTAATATACGTTAACTGTTTTCAGTAAAAAATATTTAACTGGCAATGCAGTCTTGCAGGAACACGCGATCTCTACATAGCCGGGTGTACTTCAGGTGGAATGTCCGCAACTTTGTGCTGATTTTCAGCGGAAACTTTCTCATAATTAGCGGCCCCTACATCAGTACCTGACATGAAAGCTTTTTTATAAATCAAAGTAAAACCGCGTTAACGAAGTAGTATAATTTTAAAACTTATATTTCTTTACACTACTAAAGTTACACGAAGACTGCAGTTATGTATATACTTATTATTGAGAGATTTTCGTTACAGCAATTATTATATATGCATAGTAATTGTTTTATTGAAAATCGTTAAATAATTAATGACAAAACACTAGCTCTTATCATTTCTTTTTCACCATCATCATCAGCTTATAAACCCCCATTGCTAAAAATAAGCCATCAACGGTATTGTTTTAGTGCTTTATAATCCATAGCAATTTTTTCTTCACGATCCGATATATTTCCAAAGCTGAACATAAGCTTTTACCAATAGCGGGAAATTTAGACCATCTCCCACCACGCTGATCTAAAGCGGGTTGGTTTGGACCAATAATTCGAAAACACTATTAGTACCAAATAAAACTATCACTCAGTATTTTTTTTATTTGATTAGACGATGACACAAGCAAAGCTTTCACCTGATGGTAAGTGATATATACTTGGCCACATCGTGGCGCTGGCTAAAAGGTATACACAGTACCACATAACGTCGCCTTGAGACATAAGCTGTAAGTCTCGTTACCCCAGTAATTTCACTACCATACAAAACCCTTCAAACTGGAACACAGTAATGTTTGCCGGCTGCAATAGGAGCTGCGGTGGTACCTAGACGATCTATACTATCAGTAGACCTACCACTAGCAAAATAAATTAAGGACCACTAAAAATTCATAACAACCAGAATATTATCTATAATATTCTTAACTTAAAGGCAGCAAAAAAGACACTTAATATTAAGTTATACTATCCATAATTCTATGCAGAGAACGTAGCTTAATACTTATTAGTTACAGCAAATTTTCAAAACTACAACTACTAGTGGATTCTAAATAAATTTTATTTTTCAAATTCATTCCCTTGCAAAGTTGGACAGGAAATTTTACTGTCTCTTTGTTCTTTTCTATTTTTTTCCATTTTAATCATCTATCATTCATATCATGCTCTATCATTCCTTCACAATCTTATATTAACTCTACTTTGGCTGTAGTAATCTTCCTAACTTTCCAGTCCGTGACACGGCTTCCATACTTTATTATTACTATACAAGACTATAAGGCTGTATAGGGCTTCTATTTTAGATACTTTTCTGACACATTTAGGCTTCAAAGGAAACCTAATTACTAGTAAATCAATAACTAATATAGGTAGGTAGTGTACTGGTGAGTTCCGTAGAAGATCCCAGGACCTATCGCAATGTACTAATGATGATGAGTTTTCAATGAGTATAAATCCCAAATAACCCTGACTTCTACCAGAAGCAAGGTATCTTTGTGACAATGAGGACGAAGTTGGAGGAATTTCCAAATAGTCTACTATTATAAAAAAAAATCGCTTATCTTCTCATAACAAAGAGGATCACTTCTTCCGTATGCGTTCGTTCACCTGATGTTAAGTGATACGCTTGCCCTTAACATGGTGCTGGTTCAAATGATATTATACACGTGGACGTAAGGTGTTGTCTCGTTACTACAGTAATCTAACTAGCTACATCACCATTCAATATACACAGTAATGTTTGCACTTTACTATTTGGCGGTAGGAATAGGAGCTGCGGTGGTACCTACATAGACGGTCGGTAGCATCAGAGTTCTACCACCAAGTTCTTTTGAGTAGGTAACCTTATATTTCTAGAGAGAAATCTATCAGTAGGTCTAAAGCAGTGATTCCCAAAGTGGTCTATATCGACCCCTAGGTGTCTATGACAACCTGCAAGGGGTCTACGTCAGCGAAAAAAAATTTGGGGGTCCATGAAATGAAAATGGGGGTCTACGATATTGGATCTCAACACATCCTTCTCACTAAAAATATTGACTTATTGCTTATGTTAGTTTATTTAATGTTACGTATATTTTACATAACAGATA
>DWLS01005728.1:0-12384 GCA_018246255.1 Pachliopta kotzebuea | reverse complement strand
CCCCGTCAGATGTGTATAACCCCCCGGCCAAAATAGTGGCCCAAACCACCGACATCACCCCAAAAAAAAAAAAAAAAAACTCACCATTAGTCAAACGTCCTGCTTTTTAGCCTTTTGGTTTAATTTTATCACAAATTTAGGCAGGAAATTGAATCGAGAAATAATTCAACACGATACCATGTAAATATTTTCTTTCAAAACACCAATTACCATTATCCTTGTAAATAAATAGATTTTTTGTATGGATGTAATGTTTTTTGGTTACGAAGTTTACGTAATATCGCAAATAATCACAGACGTCATTTCTACACCAGCATTTTTCAGAATTACGAGTTGATAACCTTGACAATGTTCAAAATTTCTAGACACTTGACAGGAATTACAAAAAATAACTGACTCCATGTTTATCTTTGCAAAACATAATGCTGAGAAAATATACGTCAGCACCGATTTGCATTAAACCATTAAAATCGCAATCTCTTTATTTTTGAAATCCAAAACCATGAAGTATAGATGGCGATAGTAGATATTTTTGCTCCATTATTAGCCAAATGGCCTAAATATGGTCATTTAAATCCGGGCTCAACTCATTTTTGCATGAAACTCCTTCACCTTCCCGACCTACGTCATCATCAGCCGACCGATGATCAAAACTGGACATAAAGGTCTCCACAACCATCGCTCTTGCCCCAATACCAACCATAATACCAATGTACCAAAACCCTGTTATATTTACGGGCTGTTCAAATTTTCGATCGTAACAATTTAATTTTATTCAAGGCGAACTGTTGTAATTTGAGCGCCAGCTCTGTGTTGCCCTCCACTTTGATTTTACCTTGAAAAAATGCTTGCTTGGGTTCAATTTTACCTGTAATAACATCAGCTACGTCGCCATCGTTAACTGTAAATGTAACATCAGTTTTCTCATTACCATTGTAAGTAATCTTTTCTTCGTCATCTTTGATGTTAACAACCCAGTAACCCTCTGAACCGCCAGGACCGTTCCTTATTCTAATCCCGTATACTCCGCGAATATCCCTCGTGATTTCTTCTTTGTTATTCCTTATGGCTTCTTCAACAATTTTCAAATATTTATATGCGCTAAATTTTTCAGGTTCACAGGCGGCGTTCGTGAGTTGGGGCCCATCGAAAGCTTTGCGATAGATAGCCACAACCACAGCGCCACCTAGGCCTAAGTTATGTTGGAGTCCGATTCGAGCGTTGTGTACCTGGAAATAGAAATTGGTTAATAAGTACTTTATTTTAAATTTATCTTTCTCATGATGTTAAGAAACAATGAGGTTATTGATGGTGAACCATAACCGCCCAAGACACTAGCTTTCATATACTTTAAACCCAGCAATGATGGTGTCAACAGATTTAATATATGAGAGTGGAAGACAGCCAATCATATAAGAAATAATCTTCTTCAGCCAATAGACATCCTTTGCTGAACATAGGCATCCCCAGGAATGGGACGGTTTGGATTGTCTTCCATCACGCCGGTCCAATGGGGTAGGTACTTAGGGGCTTATTAGTTGATTAACAGGATGCACATAGGTTGGTTTAAATAGGCTCCAGCGAGTTGTTGTGTGGGACCCCTTACACCCCTCTAGAATATAAATAATGTTACAAACAACCAATTCCACATGTGGTTCTGATATAGAATCATGATCTCCGTGTTACACTTTGGAGACTGTTAAATCATCCTTATTTAAATGACAATGTCTGTCCGTCAAAGAAATTCAATCTGAAGTACTACAAGGGGTAGGAGCTGGTGCCTCAATTTGTCATACAGACAGATCTCACTTAGAAAAGATCAGAGCCGTTGGAATTTTGTTGGTATGTGGTCGGGTTGTCGAATTATGGTTGCACACAGTTTCAGAACTTTGTACGGGCCACTTGTTTATATTAAATATCAATCTAAATAATACAATCCTTCAATAACACATTCTACATGTACTGTCTAGTCAAGAATGGTCTAGATGTGTACATTTGTCTAGATGTGCACTTATACTATACAAAATTTACTATATTCTGTCAGCTTGGAACTATAGTTAAAAATATAAATAAATAAATTAATTAAATTTTAATTATAATTTAATAATACATACATAAATACCTTAGTATTCTTAAATTAAAAGAATATTTATATTACAGAGCTTGTGTGTTTTCAGGTGGTTTACTTGTTGGTGAACCATCATGCATAAACAAGGCAAGATAGTATTAAAAACATTTCAAACCTAACCCAAAGCTACTTCAATCAATGTAATATTATCCAAAAAAAATGTATTAACATTCATATGAATAAAGAAATATATAAAATATCTCTTATTTTAAGCATAAAGTAGTAACAACATAATTCAATATGAAATTACCATCAAACTTCCATCCAAGGTCAGAATAATGAATTTATGATTACTTAGATAATTAGTAACAGAAATTAAAAAGAAATTACTATGTAACATACAAACTCAATTTCATGCTTTACATCAATTTTATTATAAAATTTTTCTTAAGCTTTATTTTTTTTATATAATTACTGCTTTTCCGTGATATTATTATTCAGGGCTTTTTTAACTTATATTTACATCATTTAATACTTATGCTATCTTATCATCTACCATAACAAAACCTGTGCATATACATATGTGTATATAGTCATATTTAAATATTCTTATTTCTTTTATTAATAATATTACATATTCTTTGACATTATATATTATAAACTTATTTCTAACTAATTTACATTTTAATAACTCATTTAAACTATCAGTATGTATTCTTAGTCCCGTTTCCTGTTCAAATTCATATTGTAACATCCTATGAATGGGACACTCCGTTAGTAAGTGAGGATTTAAGCTATATTACATACATCATATTTTTTTTATATTTTATTAAATATTTGTGCTCCCAGTCCAGGGATTTTGGTTTTCTTTTTCCTTAATTATCTATTCATACACTTCCATCGTTTCCCCTACCTCTTTTTCTTCTTTGATCTTTTATTATATAAATTCATTATAATTAAAATGTTTATGTTTCATTTGCCTTAAATTTATTTTACTCATAGTTACTTGCATTGGTTTAATGTAATAGAAAAGCTATACTTTCTCAAAATATTGTGAATTACTATCATACAATAAATACTGTACGAATATTCATTGTATGGATGTAAGGGGTCCCACACAACAACTCACAGGACCCAAACCAATCTCCTGCTCGCTGTTCACCCTGCTAATTAACTAACAAGGCTCTAGCTTTCAATCAGCCAGTGTGGTGGGAGATGACCCAAATCTCCCATTATTCGGGATGGCTTATGTCCAACAGAAGATGTCTATCGGCGAATGATGATGATATTTATTGTAAGATAAGTAAATAGTTACAAACAAATTATCATCTCAGTAGCAATGAGTAGTGAGCAATAAAAAAAGACAATCTTTCCGAGGTTGTATCGATTTATTTACTATATATTTATGTAGCGGTGTGAATCCTGTTTCTGATACCAATAAGTAGTGTGTAATTATTACTATGTTTCATTTTAAAGGGTGTTATAGCTAATGAAGGGGTAACAGGATATAACATATGAACCGTTTATTTTGAAAGTGGTGTAAGTCCATTTTTGAGAAAAATGAGCTATCACATAATTCATGCTTAATTTAATGTAAATTTTTTTTATATAACTAGTCCGTGTTTAATTTCTAAAAAAAAAACCCATGTTTTGTACAACTTAAAATCATTCAGTAAATGATATTGCATATGATTTGCCTGTATTTTTAAATCAACAAATATTTAATTTTTTTACAACAAATATTTAATTTTTTACAACAAATATTTAATTTACAAACCTTTAATTTACTCGAAACAAAAGAAAATGGACTTACAACACTTTCTAAATAAATGGTCTATATTGTGTCAGATAGCAAAGAGTATAATACAGTGCTGTGTATATCATCATAACTAGTGTCAGATGATTATAGGTAACTGTGTTCATAACTATCAGTTCAATATCCTGCTAGTATTGTTGATTTGTATAATAAATAAAAACTTAATTTAAAGCTTTAAAGTTGAAAATA
The DNA here is from genome assembly GCA_018246255.1 of Pachliopta kotzebuea. Taxonomy (NCBI): domain Eukaryota; kingdom Metazoa; phylum Arthropoda; class Insecta; order Lepidoptera; family Papilionidae; genus Pachliopta; species Pachliopta kotzebuea. The sequence continues at coordinate 8,311 of DWLS01005728.1, read as the reverse complement.
AAGAAAAATTATGATTTTATGTTATTGACTTTATTTTCAGTCCTGACATTTTGTCGTATAAATATTGACAAATCAAACACAAAATAAACAAGTTAACTATAAATAACAGAATAAAATTGAAAACTGTTGTTATTATTCACTTTAAATTTAACATGAGTAAAGATACAAACCTGACCTTGATAACAAAATATTTCTTTATCATATTCATTTGATGTTATGTTGTGTTGTTCATAACAACATTGTCATCAAAATTATTAAAAATATGCATGATACTGACCTGCCTTTTTCCCGCTTCTCCTCTTAACTGCCATACCAACTCAGCACATTGTGCCAATCCTGTGGCACCAATCGGATTTCCTCTCCCAATCAACCCTCCACTAGGGTTTACAACCACCTTGCCCCCATAAGTATTATCACCAGAGTCAACAAATTGCCCACCTTTGCCAACTTCACATAACTGCAAGCCTTCATATGTTATTAATTCATTACTTGCAAAACAGTCATGGAGTTCAACTACATGTATCTGATTTGGAGATACACCAGTTTTTTCATATACTTGTTTTGCTGCTAATGCAGTCAAATCATACCCAGCTATTTTAATTCTACTATTTTCAGTGAATAAAGCAGCTGTGTCTGTTGCCATTGCCATACCAGCGATCTCAACTGCTTTCTTATGTAATTTAAAATGTTCCACAGCTTTTTCTGACATCAGTATTGCTGCCGCTGCCCCATCACAATTTGCACAACACTGCAATTTCGTCAGTGGACCAAACATCCTCTTTGAATTAAGTATTTGTTTCAATGAATATTTTGTGTGGTTAAGTACATAAGGGTTTCTAGAAGCATTTTCATGATTTTTTGTTGCAATTTTTGCAAAATGTATTTCTTTAGTTCCATATCTTTCCATATGTTCTATAGCAGCATTACCAAAACACTGAATAGGCAAAGGAGCATTTCCTTCACTAACCATATCTCTCATTTTTTTTATATGTCTATCAAAGGGATATGCTCTGTCGGAAAATATAGGCGTTGGCAAGGATCCAGGGGTCATTTTCTCAAAACCTAATGCCAGAACAACGTCTACCAAGCCACCTTGGATAAGTTGATGGGCAAGAAACAATGCTGTGCCGCCAGTTGCACCATGATTGTTTACATTATGGATTGGTATGCCGGTCATGCCCACCTGATAAAGCACTCGCTGGCCGCAAGTGGAGTTTCCGTACATATATCCACAGACCGCTTGCTGCACAACATCGTACGAAACACCGGAGTCAGATAAAGCTTTTTCTACAGCTTCCTTACCGATGTCCGGGTAATCTTTTGAAGAATCGGGTTTGGTAAAATCTGTCATCCCGACACCAACGACGTACACTCTTTTACTCATATTAGAGAATTTAAAAAATATTTAAAATAATTTGGAAATACTTAAAAAGGTCCAACCTTATAGACAAACTATAGTTTAGTAGTTTTAATTATTTTAATAAACGATCTTTTATAAGTTAAACGAAACCCGGCCTCGTTTTAAAAAGATATATATAATACTGGTTTAAACTCCAAGGTAGATAAATATATACAAAAACAAAACCATTAACAATTTTTTTCCTTGAACAAATGTCAAGGATAAAAAAAGCAACAGGCTTCTACGTCATTCGGCCACATAACCCATTGTCATTTTACTTTGACACATTTTATCAGTTATTGTTAATAACTATTTAAACGTGTTTTATAAATAAATTAAAAATTTACGTCCTTCGTCTTTATTTATACATGAATATTTACATCCAAATTATGTTTGTTTAATTAATAAACGATAATTGTTGCACACTTTGTTTTGTTGTTACAAAAATTCATGTTTTAGTAAGACCTTATGGGTAATAGGCCGAATTAGCGTTACTGTACACTGAGTCGCGGTTCGAAAAACGGCTTAACGAAGATTTGTTCTTAAAGCGGCAGATATCACATCGTTATATAGAAACATTCTAATCAGCTCCATCTATGGTATGAGCGAGAACTTTCTATCATTAAGTACAACATGTAAAATAAGTTTGAGAACATTTCATATCATTAAATTTGTTGTATTTTACTTACTTATTCCTTCACAATATTAAATTAATACCTCGTATATTTACCATTAAATGAGGTTTAATTTTGATTTAACCTCAAACATAATCTTGGTCTTGTGCCAATAAAATAAATAACATGCTTTAATAAACATCGTGCCGTCTCATTGTTTTTAAAAGGGATTTCTCACCAGTGGAAGAAAATTGGAAATTCTACTTCTTTTGGATATATGATGATAGAACATCCCATAGTATATTTTTTCTCGGCAGAGTATACGAATTCAATTTTAAATCAAATCCAGGTAATCAATTTACACCAACGTATAAAAATGAAACATTTGTATGGAAATCATTTTGTTTTATTGCTCCACAAGGTACTTATAAGCTTTTATTTTCAAGTAAAAACACACTTCGAAACCACATGTTACGAACATGTGTGTGCATAACAGAACATTATATATATATCTTAACCCTCTAATCTATCAGGTACTTTATAATATGCAAAATCTGTCGTCATAGATACTGCCGGGTGTACAGAAAGTTGTAAAATCGATTCAATCCAAAAAACAAACAAAAAGGAATGTTTAATTGGATTAGGGAAGTTTATAAAGCAGCAAATAAATTTTTTCTGATATAAACACACACAATTCATAATCAAGCAGTTACATTGGCTGTAGTCCATTATTTAAGGTAACATACAGTCGCAAAAATTAAAAGAAGACAGCTTGAGTTTGAACACACCGAAAGCTGAATCCAACCCACCTTCAGATAAACACACGATTTTATCATAGAAATAATAAAATGATAGAACGTGTTATTTAAAATATTTTTTATATAATTGATAATTTCACATGAATTTTATTGATACAAATATAATAAGAAAAGATTTAAAAAAAATAAACGTAACAGTCTATCGCGTAGTTAGGCAAGATTTTAAATAACATGTATGTATTTCATAAGATTTTAATACAAAAACTTATCTGGCAAGATTTAGGTATGTGAATAAATTTAATAAAAAACCTTTGAAGACATAAAATTATTAGGCAGCCCGAAAGGTGGATTTCAAATTTATTGAAGTTCCAGATAAAAAATATATTGATAAATTTTTGCGACCGTTACAGTTAGTTTTGTATTTGTGAATGTACACATTTTATGAAACAAACATACATTGAGATCACAGGGAGTATGTTGTATATACCCTGGCATATCACCGTGCACGCACTGAACCTACTCTCCATATTTAGATGAAAATTTCACCCTTAAAATTGTGTTTTGATTTTATCTTTAAGTACTTTTATTTGTGTACAGCAAGGTATTTTGTTTATTAGATATTTCAATGGCAACACCTTTCATTATTAGTGTTTTTTTTAACGTATTTAAAAATGGAACGAAGGTTCACACGCGTCTTAATCTACGTTTTAAAGGGTTTACAACAGCCTGGCATTCGCTCCTCTCTCACCGCTCCGTACTGTACCGTAATATTATATTTACAAAATAAAGCTTCTCACTGTCTTCCGTGAATAAATTAAACTTTTATAACAATACAATCACTCCAATACATATAAACTGATCGTCCATAGACAAATTTCGGGACAATTTAAACAGTAACTGAAACTTTTTAAAAGAAATTATTTACAGTTGTCTGCCTAATAAATGTCACTCCAAATAAATAATATGAAAAAAATGTCTATTATTAAACACAACTGATTTCATACATTCAAAATATACAATCAGATGCTTATACATTATATGTTATTAACAATGTTCGTGGTTTATTAGCACCATTACATCCATCATATAAGACAGTGAGATGGCCTTTGAAACTTTTCTATCGATACAATACAATATTACAACCTACGGTGATAATTAAAGCGTAACATTAGATAACAGCCTAATGCATAGACACAACTCGCACGGTTCTGACCAAAGACAATATGGTCTTTTAAAATGAAACAATAATAATTATTCATAGATAAATACACATTTTAAAATGAGTTGTATCTATGTTCTGTAGGTGAAAAACGGCTTAGCCATTTCTTTTTGTTTAAACCGAAAGTTTTCTTTTTGTATAACTAAATTTTTTTAAAAATCAACCGAACCAAATTAGTGGCCAAGAAATACTAAAATATATGTACAATTAAACTCTAGGTTAGCCAAGCCAAAAATATCATAGCACCAAAATACTTGTCCAACAATGGTACAGAGAGAAAAGTTTCATACATATGTATATACCTTAGTACCTTAATTATAAGACATGCAGTCCATCCATATTAATAATTAACTTTACAGTTTAAAATAAGTTACTCTTATTACACTCGCCTGTGGTGCTTACTCCAGTAAATTGTTACAAAGTAAATGGTAATTTTTTTTTTTCTCGAAACGTCTCTGACTAGAGATACGACCTAACCTATAACTGAAAGTATATCCTTAGTAACGACTAACTATAATGAAACATAGCACTCTTTGTAAGGAATATATTTAAAAAAAAAACACTTTCTTATCCAATTTTTGAGCTATGCCGCAATACAATAACAGTTTAAATATGTGAAATCATATTTCACGAGTTTCATTGCCTTAACATTTTTAGCCCGGCGCCGATTTCTTACGAAGACATAGATTAGAACATATGTATAGACAATTAATATCCAATAGAAAATACGAATTATATCGTTCTTTTGTAGAAGTAAAAATTTAAAACAATAAAATCATTTGCCATAATCCACATTACCACGGATTTTAGAAAAGAAAATAATTGCCACATGGCAATGCGAACACTTAGAACATTGACAGTACATATACACTGCAATTATTATCATCGTAATACGTAGGGCACTATTGAATCGCGAAGCTGTATACATAGCTTGCTTATATACATCTTAATTATCTCAAAGCGCCCTTAACGTTGGCACGGATTAAGAACTATTACATAACATAAAAAACATTAACGAACAGATAATATAAATCTAGTGTAGCCACTTGGAAAAATTAAAAAAGTAACGAACAGATAATATAATAAAAAGGTTGCATTTAGCAACAAAAAATGTCAAAGAAATCTTTAGATTAAACAATAAAAAAATTATTGCTCGTACAGAAGCAATAAGTAAAGAGAAAAATGCACTAGTACTGGCAAAGGATACGGTTGACATGGTTACGCCGACAGGGTATAGAGTATAGAGGTACAAAATGCTTAAAAACGTACAAACTATAAATATACCATTACAAATTGTGATGATAAATATGTGAAACAACCGCCTAGAAATCGACAGACGTACTTACATACAACCCGATTGGCGTAGTTTTTTATATATTTACAAATAGAAAGTGTTTGAACCTAGACTTATTACAGGCAGTGTTCGGATACGTCGTTAAAATTGATTGCTCCAAAGTTATGGCGCGAAATGAACTTGTCTTAACCTTCTTATTTTTAGCCGAATAATTTATTTTATTTACAATGAGGTAGAATTTTGGGACCGAACCCATTTAATTTCGCCGAACGGTATATATTTTTTAAATTTTATTAGAACCACATTAAGGACCGCAAAGAAATCTTTAAGATGTATGCCTGGGGACCGAAAATTTATTGTTCATAGGATCGTTTCCTTCGATGAGGATGAGACTGATACGAATTAACGGCGGTCTATCTTAGTATCTTGCCCAGGGATTAACCATAAAGTTTAGGGTTTACACTTGATGTAAATACTTAAATACAAAAAGTAGATAAAACATATTATAGTAGATAGCATTTAAATTCAAATAAAATAAAGCATTGGTTATTTCGTGATATATCCATAATACAACAAACGAAACGTGAAAACTCCTGTGCGATCCTTAATGTTTAAATTCAGTTACTCCTTTGACAGTAACTTAGTAAAAGAAACTACGAATATTTATTGCATGTTACTCAATTGGTTATGTGTAAAAAGTACGTATTTTATCTGTAGACAACACTGTCTATAGTATTTGGAGAATTGACACAATCCGGAAGTTGAACTGCCACAGATAATAATGGACATTTTGCTAAAAACAAAAAACCTTAATTTTAAAAGAATACATGAGAAATTTCGCAATGTAAAAGTAAGTGATAAAATAAAGTAACTATCCTAGGAGACACTTTACGTGCGATGTACGGAGATTATGCTTGTGAATGTCATGTACGGTATGGACTTATTATTATTTTGGTTTGGCTGAGGTTTTTATACAGAGTTATTTATTACGGCGACAACATATATGACTGTAAAACTTCTGCTTTATATGAGTACTTATGTAATTCCTTAAAAGACGTCAGATATGTTTATCAGTATTATCTTCTATTTATGTACGATGTATGAGATGGCAATAATTTTTTAGCGACAAGACATGCAAGATGTTAACAGGACGTTCACCTGAATGTTAGGGTCGTAAACACAACACCGCATTGTGCTCGTAGCTGTGAAATATAGGATGTTAAGTCTCTATACCCCAATAAATCGACTAGCTACGACATTCTTCAAAACGGAAAACAGCAATGTTTGCACACTACTGTTTGACGGTAGAAAAAGGTGCTGTGGTGTTACCTGCATACACGTTCTTTGCTAATAGAGACCTATCGCCAATTCATATTATTCTATGAAGTTACAATGGTTCGAATAATAAATATGATGGTATAAAAATCAGGGAACATCAAAATAAGAAACGCTTAATACATTGTTTGTGTAAAAAAAAACTTAAGAATAACCCTGTATAAATTATGCTTACGGTTTATCAACTATTTCACTATATTAACCTTGAGTATTTAGTAATTAATTGTTAAAAAAAAAGCACTGAGTGAGGTTAGGTGAAAGGCAACGAATGAGCCTTCGGGATGGCACATGTTGTGTAGACGACACGGTAAAACAACTAGCGTAATGTATAACGAGTGATTTCACAAAACTGTACTTGATATGAACAATATGTACAACTATTTTAATCTGTCCGCCAACTAACCGTAATGTGTGTACTCTATAATATACCACGCTCCGGTGATGCAGGACACTCCCTCTCATACATCACCACAACCGTTTAACTGATTAAATATAAATCGCAACAGTCAGCGTCATTAAACTGTATCCTATTTAGATTTGTCGGACAAACTAGATAAATTTTAGGCGTTTTTATACAAATGGCGTTGCCGAACGAAATTACATTTCTTTCCTTTTTTTTCTTAAACATTCAGCACCTCAATGTTTTGTACTGTGGAGACGTAATGTCACTGAGCGTTCGTCGCGGGTCACAGGGGCCAGCCGCGTGATAACGTGCGTGGGTCAACACGGCGGCGTTTCCGCTTCCTCTTGCTTCGGCGACGACGCTTTCGAATCCGCTTTCTTCTCCGGCTCCGTCTCCTCGGCCGCTCGCTCCCGCCTGTCCAGCTCCCGCTCCCTCTCTTCGACTCTGGCCTCCCGGCGGGCGAGTTCCGCCTCTCTCTCTTCCAACCTCCGCACACGCTCCGCAAGCCTTGCTTCCGCGTCCAACAGCCTCGCTGTAATCTCCGAGTCGGTGTGCGGCGGCGGTGAAGTCGACGACGTCACATCATCGACGGGAGGGGTCAGGGGTTTCAATGCGACGTTGGGTTGAAAGTCCCGTTCGAACCTGGTACAGTCTGCGACCCTGACGACTCTTTCGGGATGCTGCAACGCCGGCTCGGTTTTGCCCCAGGGCCTGAATGTCGGCGCTGGCCGGTAATGCAGGTGAGCGTAGGGGTCTAAGTATAAGGCGTAGCTGTATTCATCGTTTCGCGCCTTCTTCGGGGGCGACTCCGGAGGCTCCGGTTTGCAGACGATCGTCTCCACGACCTGGAATTGAGACAATATAGAATTAATATGTGAATTGTAGACAAAGTAATTTTACATGAAAAGTAGAGAAGATTTGCAAATATCCCAAAAAAACAATGAAATGGACATTACTAAACCTACTTTTTAATTATCTTCTACATAACAATGTTAAGATCCTATTGCCAGAAAGTATCTAGGTAAATACAGTAACTTCCGCATTCCGTTTCAAAGGAACTGACACTAATAAAATTACTATTGTAGAATGTGCTCAAATAAGTGACAGAATATTACTAACCCTTCGAGCAAAATCTCTAATAGAATATATATTAAGTTACACCTTTATATCATGAAAAATATGAGTTTAGTTGGTATACAGGATATACAAGTAAAGGGATGAATGTCATATAACAAGAAGAATGTTAGATATGATTGTGAAGGGATATGTGGGTCGAGGTAGACCTAAGA